>SJYC01114054.1:0-29980 GCA_006408675.1 Madoqua kirkii | reverse complement strand
AGTCTTTTCCATTCCAGCCTAATACGCATGCTTCTTAGTATTTTTATAACCTCCTTAGTTTTTCGTTAGTTTATTAACTTCATTAGTTTCGGTGGCTCAGCATAGATGACTTTTTAATTTGTGTACATATTCCAAATTGTAAAGGTGTTGTTATTTCAACTTTTAAAAAGAAGCTTATTTTTTAAAAAATTCATTATTTTGTATTAGAAGAGACAGGCCACCAGTTTCTAAGATTTATTACTCTTTTGCAATAACTTGCTTTAGCCAAGGGCCCAGATTTCAAGAACTGTTCATAGGAAAGTAATTTCCAGTGGTGTCATTGCTAACTAAGTGAATGACTTTGACATACATAGCTCTGGCCTACAACTGGCCAGCCTGAAATAATTAATCAGAAACAACAACTATTTTAGTAACACTGAATTCCATCCTCAAAGTTTATGAAGTAGGTTAATTGGAGATCTTCTGTCAGTAGAGACTTTCACAATGGCTGTTAGGTTAATAAAAATATCTTAAATCTAACTGAATGTGTAAGCCATGGATGGGTCTGTGATTTCTCTTAAGACTGTATGGGAGACATTTTATTTGTTGCCTGGGATTTATTGTTGCAATTCTCTTGAACACTATAATGGAAGCAACTGAAACTTTATCTCTTTGTTTTATTAAATGTAGCAAATATAACATACAGTAGCACTGCTACATGCATTCTTGATTTGCCGCTCTTTTGAACAGAAGATGCTTATTTTCACAAGAAATGTAAAATAAGGATTGAATAGCTTAAAGGTGCATGTGCAGAAATTGGTAGGACCCATAAAACATTGGTTTACCATGCCTTGTTCATGACTTGTGCAAGACAACGTCAGGACAGACACAGTGACTAGTTTCCAACTTGGAACATGTGTTTATACTTTGCTGTTTAAGATCATAGATGCTAGGTGAAACTATTTTCACATAGGGAAAGGATGACTAAGAGAGAACATTCTTATTATTGTGCTTATGATTCAAATTTCCTGTCTACCACAGTCCTTTGAATTTTGCCACTTATTAAAGTACAGAGGCAAGAACATTTCGGTAGCTCATTATTTTGTAAGGGAAAGTGAGAAAAATGAAAAATACTGTTGAATTTCAGCATTGTAAGACCCTTGTCCCAAGAGAAGTCTTAAAGACCTTCAATTCAGAGTAGAGATCTAAACTTGTCAAAAATATTACATTTACTTCTATTTTTTTTATTATTATGTAGAAATACATGATTTCTAGAGTATGGGGGAATGTTGACAGTTATATCATCTCTAATTCTTTTTGTGCCTTATATTAGAGTTTTGTTCAAGTGATTACTTTTCAGTTTGATTTTTGAGGTGAAGGGTTTCCTGAAGTTCAGTTCAGTCGCTCAGTCGTGTCCGACTCTTTTCGACCCCATGAATTGCAGCATGCCAGGCCTCCCTGTCCATCACCAACTCCTGGAGTTCACTCAAACTCACGTCCATCGAGTTGGTGATGCCATGCAGCCATCTCATCCTTTGTTGTCCCCTTCTCCTCCTGCCCCCAATCCCTCCCAGCATCAGAGTCTTTTCCAGTGAGTCAACTCTTTGCATGAGGTGGCCAAAGTACTGGAGTTTCAGCTTTAGCATCATTCCTTCCAATGAATACCCAGGACTGATCTCCTTTAGAATGGACTGGTTACTATAATTAAATTCTAATCATACATAGCTGGCTCTGTGTTGTTTTCTAAATGGAAAAAGTAAAGGAAGTGGAATGAGTGTGTGCATGCTAAGTCAACTCAGTCATGAACTACCCTGTGAGGCCCTATGCACTGAAGCCTGCGAGACTCTTCTGTCCACGGGATTCTCCAGGTGAGAGTCTTGAAGTGGGTTGCCATTTCCTTCTCCAGCGGATCTTCCCCACCCAAGGACCGAACCCACGGCTCTTAAGTCTACCTACATTGGCAGGCGGGTTCTTTGCCACTAGTGCTACCTGGGAAGTGCAAAGGAAGTGGAATAATTCCATCACTATTTTCATTCTGATCAGCAGACCTTGGTTAGTTGTCTACTCAGTATCCATGTCACTTTGCTGCTTTCCCTTCTGCACTCCTACTTCCTTTGTGCAGCTGCTCTGCTTTCCGAAGCATCCTGACAGATGTTTCAGGTAAAGCTGAGCCTTATCCCAGCTCCAGGAGTGGGATTGCTTTGTCTCAAGTGAATGCCCTCTTTCATACCTTTAGCAGATTCATATGAAGAGGGTCAGGTGAATGCCTAAATTCACTGGTGCTGAATGCAGGCTGCTGATGCCTTTTGGGAAAAATCTTCCTAATCCTCACCTGGAGACCTTCCAGAACTGATTCTCTGATTCTCTTTCTCCCCGCTGGGCTACTGGCTGCCTCCTGAAGCCAAAGGGAGAACTAGCTTAGTGATAAACATTCATAGTGGATTAAAGAGCAGAGAAAACGTTCCCAATTAGAAACCTCGTAACTCCCCTGTGAGTGCATGCACGCATTTGTGTGTGTGTGTGTGTGTGTGTGTGTGTGTGAGGGAGAGAGAATGAGAGAGAGGTATCAATAGATGAGGAACACCCTGGATAAGAATGTACAACTGCATTTCCCCCCAGAAATTTACAGGGAAAATTAAAACGTGCCGCTTGTGGTTCTACTTTAAAGTCCTGTATAAACCACATCATCTGCATGCCTTTGATGTCTTTTTTTTCTGTTCCCCTCCCCCTCAAAGACGCTTATTTTGCTTCGCTGAAAAACTTCAGAACGCTCATGTGGTTGACTGGATATAAAGTCATAAAGCCAAGCCTTCTGAAGTGGAAAGGTTTATTGCCTAAAATGATGTTCTTTTGATGATACAGTTAGTTTTCTAATATTTGCATATTTTGGTGCCTCATATGGTAGAATTGGACTTCTATCTTTTGCCCAAAAGATGTTTAAACCTGAGAAACCATTTATTTGCAAATTTCAATTTATTAGAAATCATATCCTTAAAATTAAATTTCAATGCAAATGTAAAATGCGGTATGCACTTTGAATCATTCCTTTTTTTCTTACAGAAGAAAGAAAATACAGCTATAGGGAGTCCTTCACATGTTTTCCTGTTTTTCCATCTTGATAGGCATTTTAAAACAATGCTCTTGGAAAAGAGAATACCTTTAAGAATATCTGCTTGGGGTCTTCTGGAAGGTGAGATGACAAAACTGGTGGTGTGTGATGCCGCACTCCTGTGACAGAGAAGATAATTGCAGTGAGGTCTCCAGAGTGATTTCTAGGTGAACTGGAATTTTCCAAGAGAAAATGAAGTTAAATTTGTGAAGAAAAGACAGTTGGGGGGAAATGTTATTTTAGATACATATTCTGGTTTTACATAACTTAAAGAGTTTGAATTTCAAGAGAACAATAAAAAAGAAATTATAATAATCAAGACAGGAAATTATTAAGGGCTTGGGAGAAAATTTCAGCTGAGAGGGAGTGTGGAAGATTAAGTATAAATTCTCCCAGCCTGGCTGGCAGGCTGATGAGCACATTTATAAATGAGGAATGCAAGGGTAACAAAAGAATGACTTGAGCAGTGTTATGTGAGAGCCAGTGCTTGCTTTGTGTTGTAAAGAATAAAAGTAGAATCTGAGCAGAGAAGTTTCTGAAAGGAGAAAAATAATAGTTTGCCAAAGTTTATTCTGAGATTTCCCTCAAGATGGACACCCTTCTCTTTCATAGTTGCCTTTTTGTGGGTGGTCTGATGGTTTCTGTATCTGACATTTCTTTTACTGTTGAGAGAAATAAGGTAAGAATTCAGAGAGGAGAGAATATATATAGTTTTTGAAGTTAAACTAAATGAGTATCTTTTTTATTTTGCCTGTTGTGTGTAGTAAATTTTATTTGATGATGCAAAATTGGCTATATTCAAATAGAATAGAATACCTTCCTAAATCTTGTTTGAGAGAAATGTGTCACTCGTTGCTAGCCGTGTTAGCTGTACCAAGGCTGGAAAAACACTATATTTTGGGTCTGAACATGGAGAATAACCTGAATGTTTGTTATTTAGCAGCTTTTTTCAGTCTGAGCGAGGTGCTTAATGACTTGAAGCAGAGGGGGTATGGTTGGATGTTTGGATGGAAGGCTCTCTAAGGAGCAGAGTGGCTCGTATGTGATCTGGAAAGTGTCTGCAATGCAGAAAAAATAGTAGAGTTTTTTTTTTTTTTCCTGTACACATGCAGTGTCTCTGTGTGGAGGCAACCACAGACTCTCTTCAACAATGGTAAACTGTGAAGAGTTGTGGAGACTGTGACAGACTGATCTGAATATGCCAGATTATACGTTTTAACTCAGCTCAAAGCAATTGTTGACATGTGGGAATGCAGTTTTGCCAGAATTTGGAGTTTTTGTTTTGTTCTGACTTTTCACAGCCTGAAATTTTTATTTTTCAGCGAAATTTTACACACACATGCACATGTAGTCAGTTAAAAAGTGATTTTGCTCCGTTTGTGTGTGAGTCAAACAAAACAAGTCTTTGAGACAGATCTGCCCTATTGGTACAGTTAAGGTTTTTCTTGTTTCTGGTTTTCCTAGGTGTTTATTGAAATAATGATAATTTGCTTAGCTTTATACTAGACTCTCTTTCAATGTTGAACAATATTCTAAGAAATTCCTAATAGGCTATTTTTTTACTTAGGTGATGTTTAAAATTTTACTTAAATTAATAGGGTTGAAAGTAAAGTTCATAACAGTACACGTGTTACTGGAGTGTGGGAAGGATTATAAAAGAAAGGATAATCGATTTTTTAATTTTGTTGTTATTACCATAAACTGTTAGTCAATATTTCTTATATAACTTTTTAAATAATCAAGAAAAAGTACCTTTGAAAGACACTATGGACACTCAGAAGTGAAAGGTGAATATTTATTTAAAAAGTCTCTTCAAAATGAAACCCTCACTGCAGTATTTTAAAAAGATGTCTCTATATTCAGGGTTACCAAAGCTAAGTAATGATAGTATATTTTCTGTTGGAAAAATATAAATAATACAACCCTTCATTATTTGTGTGATTCCATTCTATTTTTCGTACAATAACTGAATTCTGGCCATATGATAACCTTTTGGTTTACATAAAACTCTGGAAGTACAGGAAACTGCAGTAGTTTGAATCAAATTATTCTTACGGGTGACTGGCTTCAGAGTGGGCATCTGTTTCAAAGATAGTGTGCAACCTGACTGAAAAATACATGTGGATTTGACATATCAAGAGAAAGAGTTAACATTTGAGACAAAGCTGAATGTCATGGAGTAGCAGATGGCCATGAGGGATCATAGAAAGTCCAAAGTTTATAATGAAGCATGCTATGGATAAGATGAGGATGCAGACACTATGAGAGACATGAAAACACGCAAAAGTGAGGACCAGAGTGTTCTAGAAGCATCCAAGACAAAATTTCTGCTCCAGAGAGCAGCCAGATGAGGAATAGCTGAACAAAATGAATGCAGAGCAGCAGGTCGAAGATCCACGAATGCCCAAGGCTGCGAGCTGAAGCTCCCTCCCGTCCTCCCACTCCTTGACCTGTTTTTTGCCTTCTGACCAGTCTCTTTCTTGGTTCTTCTGTCACAGGGTTTTTCCTGGTCTCTAGGTGTTTGCTCGTATTGGCCCTTCCTGTTGACTTAATCCAGTTCCCTTCTCCTTTCCCCTTTACTGTCTCCCACTCCCTCTGTGGTTCAGCAGGTCTCACTCAGAACTGCTTTTCCTCCAAGAAATCTTTGACTGCCTCCTTTTCTACCCACCCCCTCCCTCCCCCATCCCCAGAACCATGAATTTTAAAAATACCTTCCTGGAACTGATTCTCTATTTTTTGCCCCCATTCTTCTTATGACCTCTTAGTTTTTCCCTCTTTATACCCTGTCAACCATGTTTACAGCCTCAAGCCCTCCCTTTTCTCTATCCCATCTGACCCAGTGTTGAATCCTCATTATTTCATTTGGATCATGGGATTTAGCCTCAAAGTAAATTTCTAACTGCACTTCTCCCAATCCAGAATTTCATATCATTTTTCATAAAGTAAAGGAGAAAATCACATCATGCTGCTCAAAAAATTACCACTAAATCTCTAATTAATACTTGAGAAGTGAAAAAGTGAAAGTCTTTTGCTCAGTCGTGTCTGACTCTTTGCTAGCCCATGGACTGCTGCCTGCTGCCCGCCAATGTCCTCTGTCCATGGGATTTCCCAGGCAAGAATACTGGAGTAGGGTGCCATTTACTTCTCCAGGGGATCTTCCTGACCCAGGGACCAAACCCACATCTCCTTTTGGCAGGTGAATTCTTTACCACTGAGCCATCAGTGACGTCTTATTAACACTTAGAAGCCTAATTAATACTTTCCCTGATGCTGTGAAAGATTGAAGGCCAAAGGAGAATGGGGCAACAGAGGAAGAGATGATTAGATAGCATTACTAACTAAATGGACGTGAATTTGAGAAAACTCTGGAAGACAGTGGAGCCTGACATGTCCATGAGGTTGCAAAGAATTGAACATGACATAGCAAATAAACAACAGCCAACGTGAGGTTCCAGTCTCCTGTCCTGCTTCTGACTGATACTCACCTGTGAGGATTCTGAGGGCACCAAATTCAGCCGTTGACTATTTTGACTCTTTTCCTTCTCAGCAGCCCTATTTATTCCATTCCATCTCCTGGCTTTCCTCCTCCCTCTACCCCCATATATTTTTAAGCTGTTTTTAAGGTGGTACTTCTTCCATTCTGCCGTGATTTGCTTGTTTGCTTTTCCATCACATATATAGTCTCACATACAAAAGGAAGTAGAATAGAACTTTATCTGTCTTGAGCACCGTGATTTGAGGACTGGTCCCGGAGCCTAAGTGCTGAGTTTCTGTCTCTACTTCTTATTTTGTGGCCTTAGAGATGTTACATAATCTCTCTTAGCCTGTGTTCCTATCTGTAAAAGGGAGATCGTTAGTGCTTCTGTTACAGAGTTCTTGACCAGACTGAATGAATGAATACGTGGAAAACACATAGGATAGTATCTAGCACATACCAAATGCTTAATATATGTTGTTATAGACTGTCAATGTAGGAAACATTTTGTTATAATGGGAGTGACTTTTTCATAGAAGTTAGCAAATATACAAAAAGAAAAGTAATAAATAAACTCATCATCAACAATAGAAATTATTTAATTGAGTCAAGATTTAGTGAATTGGCAAATTAAGGCATTCTCTACCTCATTCTGGGCTTGGGTGTTAAGGTAATAACCATAGTCAACACCTCTGGAGTTTTAAGAATTTCATTAAAGAAAACTCAATGTGAAGATGGCTACTTTTTTCTTAATACTGAATTTGCAAGCTCTTTGCTGCTGCTAAGTCGCTTCAGTCCTGTCTGACTCTGTGCGATCCCATAGACAGCAGACCACAAGGTTCCCCCATCCCTGGGATTCTCCAGGCAAGAACACTGGAGTGGATTTCAAGCTCTTTAGAGTAAAGGTAAGATCTGTGCTTATTTTCTTTTCTTCCATTTGAGCTTTTGATGTCTTTTCTGTCTTATATTACTTCCATTAATGAGAATGCCTTCCAAATCATGGTTTAGCTTGTCGATTTAATGGCGTTTCTCAGGAATAACAGGCTGTTTCATAATAATTGCCTGAATGACTAGATTAGAAGTGAAGCTGAGTACAAGTTGAAAAATTCAGTTTCAAAATGTGATTTCCAGTTGACCCTTGAGAAATGTGCTATACAGAATGTGAGACACTGATCAGTTTGAGTTTGTATAGTTAAGTATTGTTTTGAAGATATGCCTTTGATGAGGTAGTACAGGGCATCTCTAACAATCTGTAATTTCCCTATGTATTTGGAATAATGGAGTGGCCTACAGTAGGGATGATGGATCCCCTAACAGTATGCGTTTCTTTTCTCTTCTCTAGTGAAGCTAATGTGAGTGTTCCCCCTGCCCTCCACCTCACCTCACCCTCTTCCCCATAGCCCCTCTACCACCAAGGTCCTCAGAAATGGGGATGGCATTTAGATGGTACAGACTGATTTATTCCTGGTTGGCCATTGTATTTGTCTGTCTGGGGGTTTTGGATTGCAAATGACAGAAATGCTCATCAATCTAGCTTCAGTAAAGAATTAAAAGGAACAGATTAAGGGACTTGGAGAATGGTTCATTGATGCCTGAAACTGGGAGGTCCAGGGGTGAAACTGACTTCAGAAATCAAGATACTCAAATGATGCTGTGACATTGTTCTCCCTCATTGTTCCATCTTTCTCAGCTATGCCTGTGTGTGTGTGTGTGTGTGTGTGTGTGTGTGTGTGTGTGTGTGTGTGTATTTTAAACTACACATTGTTTTAATTAAGTTCTCCAGAAGACAGTCGTTCTCTCTCATTGAATCCTGGGAATCAGCTCTAATTGACTTTGCTTTGCTCCTCTGGCCAACCATTGGCTTAAACACTGTGGATAAAGGTTCAAAGATCTGTGTAATTGGCTAGGCCTCTGGCAGAATTCAAGTAATAGGGATTGAGAACCCTATCAGAGCATACGAATTGGGAGAATGGGAAGTCCACCCCAAGGACAGAGCAGAAAATGGGAATGAAGCTGGGCAGCACATGTCCCCTGATATTTACACATCTGACATTGGATTGTCTTTTACTTTTGGCACCGTTACTCTCCTTTCTTTACCTGAACCCTCAGTTGTGCAATAGTCATATTTTTTTATAGTTGAGTTTTACCATCATTTTATTTAACCATTGAGTATAGTAAAGCACCTGTATTTTGTGATGACAGGGATAATATATAACTAGGGAACAAAAGTTGCTTGCTTTTTAAAGGAAAATCTATGATATATTCTTCTGTACAGTGGAATTACTTTCTAGATAAGGGTTCCCAGACCTGACTCATTGTTACAGTTGCCTGGAAATTTGAGAGACAGAGAAGTATCTGGTTCAATACAGCAAGAGGAAGAATAGGGGTATGAATGTTTGAGATGATTTAGTGATTATCCCAGTTCTTTTGATGATGAGAAAAAGCAAGAGCAACATTAAGCAGGATTTCAGTCTTCTACTCTGAATTTTTAGGCCTTCTATTTGCTCAGTCTTCTCATTTCATGTCTCCTGGCAGATGAGCAGGGCTTTCCCACTGCTGTTTTACTATACTACTACCTGCCTGTCTGCATTCTGGACTTTTCCTTTCCTGCTTCCAAACTTCACTGTCTGGTGTTCTTGTCCTTCTTAGTACCTCATTTGAGGGAAATTCTGTCAATATTCCTGGGGATCAAAAAACAAAACAAAACAAAACTCTTACTCCAAGAGCATGAGTTCCTAAAATGTAAAATGTCAAGTTTCATTGCAGGCTGATTTTCTTTCACCATATTGACTAGTGACAACTCTTATATGACAATTGTAGCCCATTTAGAGAAGAATTGGATGATAGAAACGTTAGTCCAGAGATGCTGTGATGTGTCTAGTTAAATCTTGCTCTTTGGAATGTGTCTTCTTGAGAAATCATTCTCAGAATCTCACAAAGGCAATATTCAACTCTTTCAACTCTCTCGAAGTTTTTGCCCTCTACTTGCAATTAGCAGACCATCTTGACTCTTTTAATTGTCTCAAAAGCAGCTAAGCTTTTTGATACCTCTTTCACCATTCTTTTTCTTCCTTAAAAATGTCCTGGGAACTTTTTTTAGTTTACTCCTTTCACTTTTTTCTATTATCTTATTTGAGAAATGGCTTTCCCCTTATTCCTATATCTTCCATTGCTTCCTTTTCTCTGACTCAGCCAATATGCAGAATTTCTATCGTTTTTCCTGTGGTCATGTATGGATATGAGAATTGGACAGTGAAGAAGGCTGAGCACCGAAGAATTGATGCTTTTGAACTGTGGTGTTGGAGAAGACTCTTGAGAGTCCCTTGGACTGTAAGGAGATCCAACCAGTCCATTCTAAAGGAGATCAACCCTGGAATTTCTTTGGAAGGAATGATGCTAAAGCTGAAACTCCAGTACTTTGGCCACCTCATGTGAAGAGTTGACTCATTGGAAAAGACTCTGATGCTGGGAGGGATTGGGGGCACGAGGAGAAGGGGACGACAGAGGATGAGATGGCTGGATGGTATCACCGACTCGATGAACCTGAATCTGAGTGAACTCCAGGAGATGGTGATGAACAGGGAGGCCTGGCGTGCTGCAGTTCATGGGGTCGCGAAGAGTCGGACATGACTGAGCAACTGAACTGAACTATCACCCACTGTCAGAGAGGCAGCTGTGGAAATTGATTTCTCTTCTAGCCTCTCGCTCTGGTCATCTGGCTTCTAGATTCATCTCTCCACCAAAATGCTTGCTTTTGAAGTCACAGATGGTCAGGTTCAATGGCCTTTCCTTGCTGCTTTTCTTCCGTGAGCTCTCTGTGGTATTTACCTTGTTGTCCAGCATTTTCTAATTCAGCTCTCTTTGGCTTCAGGCTCTCTAGGTCCATTTCCTTTCTCTTTTCACCACCCTATTTGCTCATCTTTCTGCTTGGACTCTGTTTTGGATTTCCTATATATTTGATGTCCTAGATTCTCTTCCAAGTTTTTTTCTTTATTCTTCTTCCAATTTCTTTTTTATCTTATCCCTTTAAAAAAATTGATTCTATACTAATAGTCTGCTGAACTTTTGTTAAATGTTTTATTTTTCCATTCTTAGTCTTTCTTACAAGTTCTATTCCTTATTTTTAGCTGCTTTTATCTAATACAACTTCCTTACTTTTCATATTGAGCAGCTTCTTAAACTGCACTTATTCCACCTCATTGATGCCTCACCAAACATCTTCTATTTCATTTCACCTAATGTCTGATCTCCCAGACACAGGGCAATACTTTGAAATCGCTATCATATCTTTCTGTTTCCCTTTAATATGTATTTATTTTTCTAATTATGTCAGTTCTGAAATATGTTCCAAATAACTTAAAGTTAAATGTTACCATATGTAATAAACACAAAACAATGCATGATACACACAGTATAAATTGTGTGTGTGTGTATGTGTGTGTATGAGGCATAGTAACACAATGAAAATTCATGAACATATTATCCAGTTCAAGATCCAGATCATTCTATATTCCAAACTTTTCTAATTTCATTTAAGATTTGTGTTTCAAAAATCCTCTAATTTTTCCCTTGTTATGTAATATGTTTATGTAATATGCTTTAAAACTGTATTTCTTTGCCAAGCTTGTGATCATGTGCCCTTGATTGAAAGAGTCATCTGGCTTCTAGATTCATCTCTCCACCAAAATGCTTGCTTTTGAAGTCACAGATGGTCAGGTTCAATGGCCTTTCCTTGCTGCTTTTCTTCCGTGAGCTCTCTGTGGTATTTACCTTGTTGTCCAGCATTTTCTAATTCAGCTCTCTTTGGCTTCAGGCTGTCTAGGTCCATTTCCTTTCTCTTTTCACCACCCTATTTGCTCATCTTTCTGCTTGGACTCTGTTTTGGATTTCCTATATATTTGATGTCCTAGATTCTCTTCCAAGTTTTTTTCTTTATTCTTCTTCCAATTTCTTTTTTATCTTATCCCTTTAAAAAAATTGATTCTATACTAATAGTCTGCTGAACTTTTGTTAAATGTTTTATTTTTCCATTCTTAGTCTTTCTTACAAGTTCTATTCCTTATTTTTAGCTGCTTTTATCTAATACAACTTCCTTACTTTTCATATTGAGCAGCTTCTTAAACTGCACTTATTCCACCTCATTGATGCCTCACCAAACATCTTCTATTTCATTTCACCTAATGTCTGATCTCCCAGACACAGGGCAATACTTTGAAATCGCTATCATATCTTTCTGTTTCCCTTTAATATGTATTTATTTTTCTAATTATGTCAGTTCTGAAATATGTTCCAAATAACTTAAAGTTAAATGTTACCATATGTAATAAACACAAAACAATGCATGATACACACAGTATAAATTGTGTGTGTGTGTATGTGTGTGTATGAGGCATAGTAACACAATGAAAATTCATGAACATATTATCCAGTTCAAGATCCAGATCATTCTATATTCCAAACTTTTCTAATTTCATTTAAGATTTGTGTTTCAAAAATCCTCTAATTTTTCCCTTGTTATGTAATATGTTTATGTAATATGCTTTAAAACTGTATTTCTTTGCCAAGCTTGTGATCATGTGCCCTTGATCGAAAGCCTTCTTAAGTTGCCTGTTACTTTCAGAGAGAATAGAAAAATGGACTGACCCAAATACTCAACACCTCTTTGCTTGGTACAACCTGTGATCCAGCCCCATTTCCCTCTATTCCCATTGAATCACTTGATGCTTCCTTCCTTCTCTTATTTCTTTCTTTTCATGAACAAGCCATTGCTTTCATCTTTGCACATCTTTGCTCCTATCATTTCATACTGAAGTATTCCCTGGAATGTTCTCTGTCTTATTTCCTTGGATTAAAATCCAACTGTTTTTGTAGGGCCTATCTGAAGTACCTTCATATTTATGCAGACCAATCATACATGGCTTTTTTTCCTCTGGAGCATGCTCACTCTCTGATATTGCTTTGAAGTATTTATAGTTTTCTTATTTCTTCCTATCCTTCATGTTTTACATGAGGCCTTGTATAAAGAATGCACCGAACAAATATTTTTAAATGAATTGTTGAAGAGCATGAGCTGAATATTTGTTTCTTTGTATAAAAAAGTAAATAAATTCTGCCCAAGTAAATTTTCTTATTCTACTTCTCTTTCCTTTTCATCCAAGGTTCGTCCGTGGAAGGCCAGAGGCCCTATCCATAGTTAAACAGTTGGAGGACTAATCATAAGATTCTCAAGTTCTGATATTTCCCATTTTGACTAGCATTACAGTTCTCATTCTAAGAATAACAGTGTTCTTAGTAAATTTGAAGACTTCATAAATGAGTTTCTCCCTTCAATACTCATAATACTGCAATAGTACAAGGGCAGTTTTTGTTTTTGACTTTTCCTTAAATGGCAATACCAGAATTAAGAGTATTTTACCAGCTGGTGAACCTAGAAGAGGAAGGACACTTTAAAATGCGTGATGGTTAAATATAAGAGAACTGTTTCTTGCCTATACAGTAAGAAAATACCGTAAGAGGGTTACAGATAGGTTCCCAGGTAGTCCTTAGAGTCTGCCTGGTTGAAGAGGCTTCCATCTAGAAATAGCGAAATATATTAGATGAATTTTATAAGTTTTTGCAGCTTTCCAGTTTATATGTGAAAAAAAACAAACCCAGCGTGAAAACTTCAAACTGACAAAGTAGAGATAACCACATAATTATGTTGGAAGTGTTCTCTATCTGTAAAGAACTCTTTACTTTTAAAGACAGGTATGCCACAGGAATCTCTAGTAATCTTCCCATCAGGAGTCCCTTCCTATGGAAATGCTGAGGCTGAGGTAATTTTAATTAAAATGAGGCAGGGAGTCAAGAACAGACAGAACAAAGTCTCAGTCAAAAAGTATTACTTGGAATGGAGGAAAAGTAGACGGGCTTGTTTGTTCACTTTGGAATCTGAAAGGACAGGAAGACCATGAAGCCTCCCTCTTCAGATTGGAGCTGGGCTGATAGTCAGGTAGTATGGGCTTCCAGGGGGACACAGTGGTAAAGACTCCACCTGCCAACTCAGGCAATGTAGGAGTTAAGGGTTCGATCCCTGGGTCAGGAAGAGCCCCTGGAGGAAGAAATGGCAACCCACTCTAGCATTGGACCATCAATTCAGTTCAGTTCAGTTGCTCAGTTGTGTTCGGCTCTTTGTGACCCCATGGACTGCAGCACACCAGACCTCTCTGTCCATTGTCAACACTTGGAGTTAGCTCAAACTCATATCCATTGATTTGGTGATACCATCCAATCATCTCATCCTCTGTCATCCCCTTCTCCTGCCTTCAATCTTTCCCAGCATCAGGGTCTTTTCAAATGAGTCACTTCTTCATATCAGGTAGCCAGAGGATTGGAGTTTCAGCTTCAGCATCAGTCCTTTCAGTGAATATTCAGGACTGATCTCCTTTAGGATGGACTGGTTGGATCTCCTTGGGACTCTCAAGAGTCTTCTCCAACACCACAGTTCAAAAGCACCAATTCTTTGGTGCTCAGCTTTCTTCACAGTCCAACTCTCACATCCATACGTGACTACTGGAAAAACCATATTCTTGATTAGACAGACCTTTGTTGGCAGAGTAATGTCTCTGAAGTCTAGGTTGATCATAGCTTTTCTTCCAAGGAACAGATGTCTTTTAATTTCATGGCTGCAGTCATCATCTGCAGTGATTTTGGAGCCCCCCCAAATAAAGTCAGCCACTGTTTCCTCATCTATTTCCCATGAAGTGATGGGACCGATGCCATGATCTTAGTTTTCTGAATGTTGAGTTTTAAGCCAACTTTTTCACTCTCCTCTTTCACTTTCATCAAGAGGCTCTTTAGTTTTTCTTCGCTTTCTGCCATAAGGGTGGTGTCATCTGCACAACTAAGCTGCATCGGACCATATTTTGTGTTACTATTTAAGGACATCTTAGCCTGGTCTTCCCTTGTTGGCTCAGAGGTTAAAGTGACTGCCTGCAATGCCAGAGACCCTGGTTCAATCCCTGGATAAGGGAAGATCCTTTGGAGATGGAAATGGCAACCCACTCCTATATCCTTGCCTGGAGAATCCCATGGATGGAGGAGCCTGGTAGGCTATAGTCCACGGGGTCGAAAAGAGTCTGACACGACTGAGCAACTTCACTTTCACTTTCTTTAACTACCCTGATAAAGGTGGTAATTGTTTATCTAGATCTGCAACCTTATTGATTGACTATAGTTGAACATTTGGCTTTTGGGCTAAGGCATTCCTTTAGGCTTTGATACTGAGTAAATTTAAAATGACTATTAGTTATACAACCTTTAATAGCTGAAATTACATAATAAGAGTTTAAAGGTAATTAATGATTGTTAATTTTCTGAAAATAAGTTTTAAATTTCTTAAGAAATAAATTGTGCTCCTTACATTCTCATCACTATATTTTCTTAAATGCTGTTAGTTTTAAATTATAAACATGGAGTCAGCACCTATGGCAGTAAGTTAGTGAATGTTTAAGGCATCTGGGCATACAGTGCCTAAAGGATAATTAGATGATTATAATGATACTTGCTTTGAGATGGCTAATTAAAAAACCCTACAGCTCCCAAGTCTAGTTTTTTGAGTAATGATCACATATTAGCAACTATGAAACTTCATAGTTCATAGCCAGCCTCACTGAAGAAAAAATAAATAAGTTGGCAGTATTTTCTACAAAGAACTAAAGAATAACTCTAGACCAATCTTTCCATTTTCTACTCTGTATTCTGTGCCCAACCTCTCATACGTATCAACATTAAACCTCCTACGCTAGGCATCATTCATCTAATTTCCCTCTATTTGTTTTCATTTGTTTATAACTCTTCCTTTGGACTAGGGAGGTAATTTTCTCCCTCTTTTCCACCTTTTGTGAACCTCTGAAAGAAAGCTTTTGTAATTAGACTTCACAGCGTTAAGAAACATTTTATAACCTGCCAGTAAAAATGTCCATTCTCTGGACCAATGTATAATTAAATAAGTATCACTGTGGTTATTCAACTACAAAATAAAATCATTTTAAAGGGGTTATTAATTGAGAACTTGCTTTTATTTTGGAATTCTAATCAGCAAGGAGCTATGTTATGGACCAAATCGTTCTTGCTTTCACCATTTCCATTACTTAAACTATTAAAAATACTAAATAAAACTGTGTCAGTAAATTTGTACTTTATTTTTCTGAATGATTAATCACCTGAGAGAATATTGTTAAAGTATCAACAAATTAGATATGGTCAAAATGAATGTTTTGCTATGAGTCTTCAAAAGCAAATCTGAGTGATACAAGCAATGTATAAAATGTTGTAATGGACTCTGTTGGAGGCCGTTACTTCCTGATTGAAGGCTTAAAAAAAAAAGTGGAAAATTGAATTTTGGAGGCTAATCAGAGTTTGTTCCGTAGGAGTTCTTTGAGCTGAGAGCAGTAGGAGGAAGATGAGTGTGTAAAGTGAAGGGTACTGTAATGATGAAGTGTGGTAAAGGTTGATTAACCAGTTTGGAAAAGAGTAAATTTTAAGAACAAACTGAAAGGCTGATATAGTAAAAATCAACCTTTTAAAACTGAAAAGCTCAGGAGTTCCCTGGTGGTCTAGCGGTTAGGATTTGGTATTTTCACTGCTGTGGCCTGGGTTCAATCCCTGGTGGGGGAACTGAGATCCTTCAAGCTGTGTGGTGTGGCCAAAAATAAAAGAAAGAAAAAGAAAAACAAACAAACAAAAAAACCAGAAAAGGTCTACCTTTTGTTAGGAATTAATTGATTGGTTGTATATTTTAAAAGCTTTATTTGAAGCCTTGGAAAGGTTAAGGGTGAGCAATGAGTTACATCTCAACATGATTATCACTGACATTGAACTTCAACTTGTTCTAGGGGCTGGATTTTAAGTGCTTTAGTCTATCAACTCAGTTCTTCCTACACCCTTGTGAAATAGGTCAGACTTCTTCGAGGAAACTGAGGCAGTAATGTTTTATTAGTGATTTAGCTGAGGTGTTTAACCCAGGCAGCCCAATTCCCAAGCCCAGATGTTTGGCTACCACTGTATATCCCTTCCAGGGTAAATTTTCTTGATAGTGATGCTTTAAGAACATTTCAGCCTGGGCTGTATCCTAATGATGGTTTTTTAAATGGCTGTTACTGCATGGACGGATGGGCTTCCCTGCTGACTCAGTGGTAAAGAATCTGCCTGCCAGTGCAGGAGACACAGATTTGATCCCTGCGGCATAAAGGTGCCCTAGTGAAGGAACTGGCAACCTACTCCAGTTTTCTTGCCTGGAGAATCCCATGGACAGAGGAGCCTGGTGGGCTACAATCCATGGGGTCACAAAGAGCTGGACACTACTGAGGGACTCAACAACAACAACATGGTTGGATAGGAACTTTGTAGAAAGTTTGATGTTATATTCTATAATTAGGAAAGTTTCCGTCCCACCCCAATGCAAAGCTTAGCTCAGAGAATAGATTTTTCTGGATTATCTTTAAAACATTTTAATGTGAAAATTATATTTATTCAGAAATGATTGAAGAACTAGATTGTTGATCTTTTATGTACTTACTTGAAATGCTTACTTAATTATGCACCTCTGGCCTGTAAGATTAATACCTCAGGAAAGATGTCTCCTCTCCAACTTACTGTTTGCTTATTTGTTTTGTTCTGGTTGTTTTATTGGTCTCTTACTTGTGAAATGAAAATAAACTTCTAAGGCTATGCTCTCACTTAAAAAGTATCTTAAGATCAGAGTTGCTGATTGTGTTACTATACAGCAAAAAGAACATAAACATGACCCTATGTTGACTGTAGTTTAAGACACTGATTTAGGGGATTGAATGGAAAGACTGGAAAATTGGCTAGCAAATCTGGGCTTGTGTAGTTTAGAGCTGCAGCACTAAGGGGAACTTACTTGTATGAAGGGATATTAAAAGAAACATGTTCTTGTTTGTTTCCTCAGGATGAATACAGAAGAAATAGGCTTAAATTAAATCAAGTGGAGTCCAGTGTGCTAAGATCTAAGGAAAAACCTTCCGGTTTTACTGGTAGTGAGAGCTCAAGGAGTTTGTAGATTTTTTAAAAAATTACAGTGGTGTAAGAATAAGGTAGTATATGAGATGACTTTAAAGCAGTCTGGTATACCATTAGGAAAACCAGTTTAGCATCATTGGGCTGCCTTTCGAAATTTAGTACTGAGTATTGCAGCTTGTTTTAATCATACGCTCTTGAGTCGGGAGCTGTCTAGGCAGTCCTCTGCTTAGAGTGATTGCGCTCCTGGAGGAGGCAGAAAGGCTTCCAGCCAGTTTTTCCCATGTTGTTATGAAATGGCACTTAATGCAAGCAGGGCACAAATGAACTTACCATGAAGGCTTAAAAAAAAAAGTGGAAAATTGAATTTTGGAGGCTAATCAGAGTTTGTTCCGTAGGAGTTCTTTGAGCTGAGAGCAGTAGGAGGAAGATGAGTGTGTAAAGTGAAGGGTACTGTAATGATGAAGTGTGGTAAAGGTTGATTAACCAGTTTGGAAAAGAGTAAATTTTAAGAACAAACTGAAAGGCTGATATAGTAAAAATCAACCTTTTAAAACTGAAAAGCTCAGGAGTTCCCTGGTGGTCTAGCGGTTAGGATTTGGTATTTTCACTGCTGTGGCCTGGGTTCAATCCCTGGTGGGGGAACTGAGATCCTTCAAGCTGTGTGGTGTGGCCAAAAATAAAAGAAAGAAAAAGAAAAACAAACAAACAAAAAAACCAGAAAAGGTCTACCTTTTGTTAGGAATTAATTGATTGGTTGTATATTTTAAAAGCTTTATTTGAAGCCTTGGAAAGGTTAAGGGTGAGCAATGAGTTACATCTCAACATGATTATCACTGACATTGAACTTCAACTTTGTTCTAGGGGCTGGATTTTAAGTGCTTTAGTCTATCAACTCAGTTCTTCCTACACCCTTGTGAAATAGGTCAGACTTCTTCGAGGAAACTGAGGCAGTAATGTTTTATTAGTGATTTAGCTGAGGTGTTTAACCCAGGCAGCCCAATTCCCAAGCCCAGATGTTTGGCTACCACTGTATATCCCTTCCAGGGTAAATTTTCTTGATAGTGATGCTTTAAGAACATTTCAGCCTGGGCTGTATCCTAATGATGGTTTTTTAAATGGCTGTTACTGCATGGACGGATGGGCTTCCCTGCTGACTCAGTGGTAAAGAATCTGCCTGCCAGTGCAGGAGACACAGATTTGATCCCTGCGGCATAAAGGTGCCCTAGTGAAGGAACTGGCAACCTACTCCAGTTTTCTTGCCTGGAGAATCCCATGGACAGAGGAGCCTGGTGGGCTACAATCCATGGGGTCACAAAGAGCTGGACACTACTGAGGGACTCAACAACAACAACATGGTTGGATAGGAACTTTGTAGAAAGTTTGATGTTATATTCTATAATTAGGAAAGTTTCCGTCCCACCCCAATGCAAAGCTTAGCTCAGAGAATAGATTTTTCTGGATTATCTTTAAAACATTTTAATGTGAAAATTATATTTATTCAGAAATGATTAAAGAACTAGATTGTTGATCTTTTATGTACTTACTTGAAATGCTTACTTAATTATGCACCTCTGGCCTGTAAGATTAATACCTCAGGAAAGATGTCTCCTCTCCAACTTACTGTTTGCTTATTTGTTTTGTTCTGGTTGTTTTATTGGTCTCTTACTTGTGAAATGAAAATAAACTTCTAAGGCTATGCTCTCACTTAAAAAGTATCTTAAGATCAGAGTTGCTGATTGTGTTACTATACAGCAAAAAGAACATAAACATGACCCTATGTTGACTGTAGTTTAAGACACTGATTTAGGGGATTGAATGGAAAGACTGGAAAATTGGCTAGCAAATCTGGGCTTGTGTAGTTTAGAGCTGCAGCACTAAGGGGAACTTACTTGTATGAAGGGATATTAAAAGAAACATGTTCTTGTTTGTTTCCTCAGGATGAATACAGAAGAAATAGGCTTAAATTAAATCAAGTGGAGTCCAGTGTGCTAAGATCTAAGGAAAAACCTTCCGGTTTTACTGGTAGTAAGAGCTCAAGGAGTTTGTAGATTTTTTAAAAAATTACAGTGGTGTAAGAATAAGGTAGTATATGAGATGATTTTAAAGCAGTCTGGTATACCATTAGGAAAACCAGTTTAGCATCATTGGGCTGTCTTTCGAAATTTAGTACTGAGTATTGCAGCTTGTTTTAATCATACGCTCTTGAGTCGGGAGCTGTCTAGGCAGTCCTCTGCTTAGAGTGATTGCGCTCCTGGAGGAGGCAGAAAGGCTTCCAGCCAGTTTTTCCCATGTTGTTATGAAATGGCACTTAATGCAAGCAGGGCACAAATGAACTTACCTCAGCTAGCCTGGTTCCTGGTGAGAATCAAATAAGGCCCCCTCATCGACTGCCTCAGCATGTTCCCCTGGGCCCCTGGGTGGAACTCTGTTACAGGATTAAGCCCAGCTCCACTGCAGCAGCTGAGAGAGCAGAGCGGGGAGTGAATAGCAGGGTCCCCACACACTTCCTGATGTGATCGGGTTTTTTTTTTTTTTTAAGTGTAAAACCTTGCGTTTTTGTTATTTTCTGTAACTTAAGATTATTTATTGTGTTTGTACTAAAATGGTTAGTGTATACATGTCACTCGTGGAATCAAATCAAAGAGATAAGATGGAAGGAGGGAGAAGAATGTGTTTGGCTAGAAGGAGAGAGCTTTTTGACCTACAATGTCCTGCGACATTCAGTGGGACTGATTTCCCAGAGGAGTTGGTAAATTGGCTCTGTGACAGTTCCCACGGGGAAGATCTAAAAGCAGCGATGGCGGTGCCCTTGAAACAAATATATAGCCTGTCTAGGAGGATCTTTTGAAGGGCTGCTCTCATTTGATGCGCGAGATCTTGATGTCTTACACGTAGGTATTGTATTTGATGTGTTTACGAGAAGAACCCAGTCTCGGAGCTCTATAGTCACACCTCACACCTCAGTCTACCCTCTGTTTTTTTTGTTTTTGTTTTTGTTTTTTTTGGTGGGGTGGGGCTAGGATAGAAAGACTGGGTTGTGTCAATTTTGTGCCTTTAGTATATTTGCCATTATTTACATCCCAGCTTTTAAGGTTTATTGTGTTGGCTTGTTTTTGTATTGGGAAGGGATCATATGACAGAGATCTGAAGCAAGGACACTCTGACACAGTTGCGCACTGACCCATGCACAAAGTCCTTTCATGTCAGCAAAGGGCAAGAAGTGAGTTCAGGTGCTGCTATCCTGACACTCCTGGACACTAGCTATTCAGCCAGAAAAATTTACTTGGAAAAATGAGAGTGGTGCAGCAAACTTTTGAGGAAGTTTTTTAAGAAAAGAAAAACAAGCATCAGGAATTATTGTTTCACTCAGAATCTCCTCTAAAGCCCCTGTCCTTACACACTCATAGTCCTTAATAGATTATATTATGGTTATTTGTTTTTATTGCCCTTTTTATGTCAACAAGGACTCCTTCAAAGGTAAAAGCCTTGCTTTCATCTCTCTCTCTTTTTTTCTTTGACTTTTCCTGCCTGGCATTTTGTCTGGACAGAGAGGTGCTCAGAATACTTGTGTTTGATAAATATCTGACTCCTCAAATCTCTCTGCAAAAATCTTTCTAAATGGTGTCCTTTTTTTTTTGTCTCTTTTACTTTTTTCTTCTATTTGTTTCTATAAAAATAGGTCAAGTGCACTTTTAGAAGGTGGTGGTATCTTGGTGGAAACTTAGAATGGAAAAATAAATAGAATTAAATCTAGATTGTTACTTTTTTCTTTTTATGTACTTTAAAATTTAGTTTTATATTGTGGTGAAAATAAGTAACATAGAGATTATTTTTAGGTTAAATATAGAAGCTTCAGAACTATAGTGTGTGAAATAGAGAATAAAGCTGCTCTTCTATGTTTCCAGATTCCTTTAGCATTAGGCCTTTGCTAAGAGTTATAATTTCTTACTTTAATTTTATTTCTGTGTGAAAATAACATCAATTTATATAAGCACTTTTAGAAGGTGGTTGTATCTTGGTGGAAACTTAGAATGGAAAAATAAATAGAATTAAATCTAGATTGTTACTTTTTTCTTTTTATGTACTTTAAAATTTAGTTTTATATTGTGGTGAAAATAAGTAACATAGAGATTATTTTTAGGTTAAATATAGAAGCTTCAGAACTATAGTGTGTGAAATAGAGAATAAAGCTGCTCTTCTATGTTTCCAGATTCCTTTAGCATTAGGCCTTTGCTAAGAGTTATAATTTCTTACTTTAATTTTATTTCTGTGTGAAAATAACATCAATTTATATAGTTCTTCTGTGTTTCCAGATTCCTTTAGCATCAAGCCTTTGATAAGTATGATAGTCTCACATTCGGAGAGGGCAATGGCAACCCACTCCAGTACTCTTGTCTGGCAAATCCTATGGATGGAGGAGCCTGGTGGGCTGCAGTCCATGGGGTCGCTAAGACTCAGGCACGACTGAGTAACTTCACTTTCGCTTTTCACTTTCATGCATTGGAGAAGGAAATGGCAACCCACTCCAGTGTTCTTGCCTAGAGAATCCCAGAGACAGGGGAGCCTAGTGGGCTGCCGTCTCTGGGGTTGCACAGAGTCGGACACGACTGAAGCGACTTAGCAGCAGCAGCAGGAGTCTAGTAGTTGACTCTGAAAGACCTGGGGTTTGAATTCTAGTTCTTACTCTGTGATCTTGGGGAGGGCAGTTAACTTCTCTGCACCTCAGTTTCTTCAAGTTTAAAACAGGAGTAGCAAAACACATCTCACATGCTGCTGTGAAGACTAAATGATTTATTATATTAAGTATTCAGCACAGTACCTGAATGTAGGTAGCTTCCAAGAAGTTTGTGTGTGTGTTAGTAATTTGTTATTTTGTAACCTAAATAGCAAGGTATAAAAGGATTCTAGTAGTTGACTCTGAAAGACCAGGGGTTTGAATTCTAGTTCTTACTCTGTGATCTTGGGGAGGGCAGTTAACTTCTCTGCACCTCAGTTTCTTCAAGTTTAAAACAGGAGTAGCAAAACACATCTCACATGCTGCTGTGAAGACTAAATGATTTATTATATTAAGTATTCAGCACAGTACCTGAATGTAGGTAGCTTCCAAGAAGTTTGTGTGTGTGTTAGTAATTTGTTATTTTGTAACCTAAATAGCAAGGTATAATATAGAATTTTTGTGGGAAAAAGAGCTTATCCATCATTGAAATATAAATTGGTATAGCTTCTTAATGTTTGTATGTTAATACTCATTTATCAATCAGCATCACTGAATACTTTGTATGCATGGAAAATTGTCCTGAATATTTTATTTTAATCAGATTAAAAATATGTATTATGATGACAGAGGTGAGTATATGCTCTGGGATTTATTAAAGACTAAAATGAAATTTTTGTTTTATGCTTTGCAGTTCGTATTGCAATTCATTTAAGTTGAAGAGGGCTGAAACTGCATTTTAAAGGAGATGCCTCTCATAAGACATTTGCATCACTGAGCACTGTGGACTTTTGAAAGTATTTTCTAAACTGCTCACAGCAGAATTTGTCTGAGTCATTGAAAAATTCTTGGACAGGACATAATTTCTCATCCACTAGAGAAATGATATTATTTTAGAATAATATTTTAAAATGCAGATCCTGTAAAGCATGATAGATGGCTATTCTAAAGTGAGATTTATTTCCTTTCTGGGTATAGATTGGAGTGGTTAGACTTGAAGAGCATGATTGATCAGTGAATCTGATCTATTCAGTTCTATAGTATGCGGATCCTCAGTATTATTAAATCAACCATTTAAAACTCATTTCTAATCAAATTCTTACAAGGACAGCACATGTAATGTGGTTTCAAAGACAGAAATCATCTCCAAGAGAACTTTTACATTTTAGTGGTTTTTCAAACAATTGGGAGATAAATTTTAGGTATTACATTGTCCTGCCGCTGATTGTACTTCGTGATATCCTGAACATTTTTATACTAAAAATGTTTAGTTTTTATGGTTCTTTGTGTCAAACCCATGTTACTTCTTACAAACAATGAAAAAGAGGAAGCCAGAGATAAATTATTTTGCCTCCTGTTTGACAGTGACAGAAGTAGAGCAGGTAGCGCTCTGAGTCTGATTTCTTGGGTTTCTTTGGTCTTCCAGCTCTAATCGAAAGAAAAACACTGATGTTTGATAATGTAATCCTAGCCTATTCTTTCACAAACATCATTAATTTTCTTCTTTAAAAACATATGCCTTACCTTCCTTGACCATCTTATTGAAAATAACACTGACCCCAATATTCCCTATCCCTCTGGACATCTTTACTTTTCTACATAACACTCTTGCTGTCTGACTTACTATACATTTTTCTTGTTATGATCTGTCTTCTTTATTATAAATGGCTTCCCTAATGGCACAGGTGGTAAAGAATCTGCCTGCAAGGTGGGAGAACTGGGATTGATCCCTGGGTCAGGAAGGTTTCCTGGAGAAGGGAATGGCTATCCACTCTAGTATTCTTGCCTGGAGAATTCCATGGACAGAGAAACCTGGTGGGCTACAGTCCATTGGTTGCAAAGAGTCAGATACAACTGAGTGACTAACATTTATTATAAAAACTCTGCAAGAGCAGGGCCATGTATCTGTTTTATTTACTGATGTATCTCAGTGCCAAGAACAGCACCTGACACATAGGATGCTGGCAATAAATATTTATTGCATGAATGAAGTTGAACAAAAGAAAAAATATGCCTTGTTTATTTACATGATTGAATAGTTCTTTTACAGAAGCATTTATTTCGTTAATCTTAAATGGAATATACCTTTAACATTAGCCATTTCTTTTTCCTGATATCTGGCTGAATATGTAGTCCTAGTTTGGGAGGTTTTAACTTTTACTCTTGATTTTCCAGATAGCAAAGAGCCTTTTTGTAGAAAGCTAGGTTGCTTCAATGTTTACAATTTAGGGCAGGGAACCACCTCTCAAGTGTTCGGTACTTGCCTAGTCTCTCAGAATGGTGGGCATTGGGCACGTACAGGTTTCTTGAATTGTTTACTTGTTTGCTTATTTCTACCCACCACTTTCCACAGTGCATTTCAGGAGGCCAGCTTTCTATGAATCCTCAATGTTCCTTACACACTCATCTCTTTCTATCCTACTAATCAATCAGTGTTGGGTCAGCTAGAGTTCATAGAATAAAATCGCTTATTATCTCTTTATCCCGTTCTTAAAACGAAGTAGTCCATTTCCCCAAACTCGCTTCTTGCTCGGATAATGTTTTTCTTTGATGCTATTTTTTTTTAAGCCATATTTCAACTAGTACCTGTGAACAGTCAGTTCTACATATCCTCTTTACTGTCGATCATTAGAGTATCCTCTTTACTGTCCATCATTAGAGTGCAGCCACCTAGAACAGAGAGGTGACAACTGAATCGCCGACTGGATTCACAACTGAAACTGTGAGGACACTCATCTTTGCCCTCCTGGATATATTTGGAGTAGATCAGCTTAAATAATGGGCCTCCATGGGAGAATGGAAGACACGTCTCTAACAATGAATTCTACGGGGTAAGCCATATTTCATCTAGTACCTGTGAAGAGTCAGTTGTACATATCCTCTTTACTGTCCATCATTAGAGTGCAGCCACCTAGAACAAAGAGGTGACAATTGAATCGCCAACTGGATTCACGACTGAAACTAACTGTGAGGACACTCATCTTTGCCCTCTTGGATATATTTGGAGTAGATCAGCTTAAATGATGGGCCTCCATGGGAGAATGGAAGACACGTCTCTAACAATGAATTCTACGGGATGGGAAACTCTGAGTGTGTGACAAATGAAGTTATTTTTAATTCTTGAAACTTGTCATCAGAGAATTATCAGACAGGTGGACTTTGGGGCCAGCACTTCAGTTAGTAGCTCTCATTTTCAGACAAATTTAAGTTCCCGTAATGGATTTTAATTACACTGACTTTTTCTGCCAAGAGTGGGGATCATGGAAGTTAATAACCTGGTGTTAAAGTAAATAGAAATCCTTTACTTGACTGATTGTTTCTCAGTGACAATTCTGCTTTCTCTTTAAGAGTGATATATTTATCACACGTGAAACAGGTTTAGTCAAGTAAAGAAGTTGCTTCTAGAAAGATGTGCTTTCAGATTAGTATCTAGTTTTTCATGGGGTTTGAGTAGTGTAAATCTCCAAAAATTGCATGGAGATTGCATTCTTGAAATTGAGGCAATTGCCTGTGGATTTGACATGATAAATGTTGGTTGGGGAAAACACATTGATTTTCATTATGTAGTTGTAGGACTTAGGCATGCTCTGCATGTTCCTTTAATGAACTGTTGCTATTTAAAAGATATCTTTGGGCCCTCCAAGCAGCTATATGTGATGCTAGAGTTTTTCATATGAATTTCTTAGAAGAGTAGGTAAGAACTGTTCTAAGCCCCTGAATAAGTTATGGGCTTCCCTGGTGGCTCAGCTGTAAAGAATCCACCTGCTAATGCAGGAGACATGAGTTCGATCCCTGACCTAAGGAGATCCCCTACAGAAGGAAATGACAGCCCACTCTTGCCTAGAAAATTCCATGGACAGAGAGTATTCTTGCCTAGAGAATTCCATGGACAGAGAAGCTTGGTGGGCTACAGTCCAAGGGGTGGCAAAGAGTGAGCCTCAACTTAGTGACTGAACAAGAAACAACAACAACCTAAAGAAGGTAAGATGGCAGTCAATATTGCATTATTAGGATTTAACTTTGCCCTTATGGAAGAAAATACATAGAAAGAATTGTTTTTTCCCCTCCCTCTATAATACTATATTTTTGAGATTTGTTGTTGACTAAAGTAAATATAAATTAAAGTATTAATTGGTGCAAGGGTATTAACATTGATTGGCAGTCATGCAACATAGGGTTCTTCCTGTTGATTGCAATGACTTTGTATCTTTTATCTATTTAGTGAACTCCTAGTGATCTTTCAAGTTCCACGTGGCACATCACCTCCACGAGGTCTTTTTCTCTCAGTTAAGCAGAGTTGGTAGCTCTTTCTCAGTGGTCTTTTTACTGCTCTGAATTATCAATTATGAATATGTGATGTCAGTTGCTCAATTGTGTCTGTCTGAAATGCTTTTACTGACTGAGTCACCGGGGAAGCCCCATTATAGATATCTGTTATATCTACTATAGCCATATCACAATGTGGTGTAATTACTTATGTGTTTTTTTTTTTTCCCAGAAGATAGTTTTCCTGGACAGAGATGATACCTTAGTCACTATCTTAATGTCAATTCCTTAGTTAAGACCCCATATATAATAGCTTCTTTTGCTGGAAAAGTAACAAACAAAGTTTCTTGCGTCTACCTTGAGTTTATTTGTAACAATCCCTCCTTTGGGGCCTGAATTAAAATTTGGTGTAAATAAAGCCACTACGTCTGAAAATCTTACACACATTTTCTAGATACCATAAAGAGACTGATTAAAGATCCTCCAAGTTAAATTAAACAAGAGTTACACTCTCCACTGCATCGTAAGTCAATTTAAAAGGATTTTATTATACTTTTTTTTTTCAGAAAAGGCAATATCATGAGTCCTGCTTTATTAATACCTAAGTATGTTATATACTTTGAAGTAGTCATTGGTTGGTTTTGAAAGGTTCTGTATGATGGAAAGGATATTGAAGGAATCAGACTAGAAAGATATTTTAATCTTCTGTACTTTTCCCTGTAATTTTCTAAGGTTGCATCCCATACATGTCAGTAAAAATAACCCTATCCCTTTATTAAAACTTCAGTGTCTTCATTTATATTTAGAGTGGTAGCAACATAAAATTGAAAACCTGAGAGTTGTGAAGGATATAAAGTCATGTTTTAATAGGGAAACTAAATTGCTCCTTCAAAGAGCCTATAAAACTGAAAAGCATTCATTATAAATGTAATAAAAACTTATGAGTCCCATTTTATTAAAACTACACCCAGTTTCCTTAGGGGCTGGATCATTTAGTGGTAAGCCAGTGACACTTTATGTCTAGCAACAAACTTTCTGTGAGATAAGATATCTACTAAAATGAGGTTGGTGGTTTTAACATGATCCCTAATGGATATCCATTCATGTTAAAAGATTAGAATTTTTACTGTAGCTGAGTTTGTAGCTTCTGATAATAATGCACCCAGACCAGGTTAATGACCAGTAAATTTCTTACTACTTTAAGTTTCTGGAAGAAACAGAACAATTGTGAAAGATAAAGCTTATGCCTCTACTAATTGCTGTATTACCCCATCCTATCATACTGTAAAACTCTTACTCAAGTCAAATTATGTAGATTAACACTGTCATAGGGATAATAACTTTCCAGTGGTTGCCTTTGGCCTCTCTTTTTTCCCTTCAGGTACAAGAGAATCATTCTCTTTTAGTCTTTAGCTGCTTTTCAAAGTTTTCCAGTTACATTTTCCACATTTCATTCTATTTTGCATATTCTATACACATATTTCCATATTACTTTAATGGACTGTGGTTGTGTTGAAAGTGAACGTGTTCACTCAGTCATGTCTTTGCAACCCCATGTGGGAGCCCACCAGGCTCCTATGTCCATTGAATTCTCAGGGCAAGAATACTGCAGTTTGTCGTTGCCTTCTTCAGGGAGTCTTCTCAACCCAGGGATCTAACTGGGGACTTCTGTATTACAGGCAGAGTCTTTACTGTCTGAACCACCAGAGAAGCATGGTTATGCTAGGGGCAGTGTTGTTAAAATGCAAAAGGAAAACCCAGTGAAGTGACAGCCAGGTGGTTCAGTTACCCATAGTTTTAGAATTGACTACTTTTAAACAGGAATACTTAAATGTTTAGATGAGAGAACTGAAGTGTTTAAGTTAATACGCATAGGTTGTATTGATTTATTCTGAAAATAAGGCAAAGTTTCTGATACACGGTGACAAATTAAAAGTAGATTTATTTTAATTCCTTTCTTAACACACATCCAACATATAAATAATTATATGATTCTGAGGCAGATCTGGAGCCTTGCTTAGAGAAACTGTCGTGTCAGGCCAAACCTTCGGCCACTTATTGCCAAGCAGAGAGAACATTTTCTTAAAAAGAAGAAAAAAGAAATATGAGCAGAAGGGAATCCTTGTTTATTATCTGATTAGTAATTGCCTTCTGGTGTTCTGGAGAATAAGAAGAGTACTTCCCCAAAGTGTATTGGAATCCTTAAATATTCTTAAGCTTAGCTCACCTAAAAAAAAACTATTATTCTGTTTAGTGTCATCTGATTTCTAAATTCAATGTTCTTTCTTCTTGTTGATTTCCATTGTTACCCTAGAGCAGATATTTGTCTTTAAATCCCTTCCAACATGTGAAAATGCCAAAGTTTGAGAAATCTTTTAATTTGAAAGTGATGATTTAATAGCAGAAATTTTCAAGGGAGCAAAATAATTTTAAAGTTTTGAAACTTCAATTTCAGCCTTAGGTTAATTTATCACTTGATAGAATGTAATAGTACTAAGTAAGCAGGTTGAAGGCTATTATATAGTATACTAGTTCTGTTTTTTTTTTAATGATTATTTTTCACATCCTTCCAGTTGATGCTTTTAAATTTTCTTGGAATTGGGGTTTATATTTAACCAGTATCTTCTTTCATTTTTAACTGATGACATATTTCACTTTGGTATGTTGAACCCCAATTCCATAATTACTTCTACCTTTTTGTCCTTTTTAAAGATGTATGGAGACTTTTTCATCAGATAATAAACTATATTCTAAGATTTATTTCCCTATAAATGCTTAGTTAATTTACAGAGTAATTGATTGGTTTGTTGAAACATCGTGATGGCTGCTGTATTTCCTCAACCTTTTCAGTATTCTTCAGGTCATGTAAAAAAAATCTCATTTCAGGAAAACATCTTAATTGTCCACATGAGAATGGCAGTTTGGTTGCTAAGTCATGTCCTACTCTTGGGACCCCGTGGAATGCAGCCCATCAGGCTCCTCTGTCCATGGGATTCTCCAGGCAAGAATACTGGAGTGGGTTGCCATTTCCTTCTCCAGAGGATCTTCCTGACCCAGAAATCAAACCTGGGACTCTGGCATTGCCTGCAGATTCTTTAACCAACTGAGTTACAAGGGAAGCCCTTATTTTAAGCCCTTATTTATGATTTCTAGAGACTGCATGGAAATTTAAAGTAGTTTTGTTTGTGATAGTGAGAAAGTGGAAGCAGCTCAAGTCTACCTCAATAGGTACAAAATAAATTGTGAAATAAGTATTCAATGAAATACTACACAGCTATGAAAACCAATCTGTTAGCTTTGAATATACTGTTAAAGAGAGATATATAAGATACATATTTTAAATCAAAATGAATAAAATGTAGAGTGCAAATAGTATGAGTGTATTTATGTAAAGCTAAAGATATACACATACATA
>SJYC01114053.1:0-44134 GCA_006408675.1 Madoqua kirkii | reverse complement strand
TTTTTTGTATAGTTCTGTGTATTCTTGCCACCTCTTCTTAATATCTTCTGCTTCTGTTAGGTCCATACCATTTCTGTCCTTTATTGAGCCCATCTTTGCATGAAATGTTCCCTTGGTATCTCTAATTTTTTTGAAGAGATCTTTAGTCTTTCCCATTCTGTTCTTTTCCTCTATTTCTTTGCATTGATCGCTGAGGAAGGCTTTTATCTCTTCTTGCTATTCTTTGGAACTCTGCATTCAGATGCTTATATCTTTCCTTTTCTCCTTGGCTTTTTGCTTCTCTTCTTTTCACAGCTATTTGTAAGGCCTCCCCAGACAGACATTTTGCGTTTTTTGCATTTCTTTTCCATGGGGATGGTCTTGATCCCTGTCTCCTGTACAATGTCATGAACCGCAGTCCATAGTTCATCAGGCACTCTATCAGATCTAGTCCCTTAAATCTATTTCTCACTGCCCCTGTATAATCATAAGGCATTTGATTTTCTTTCTACTTCCATCTTTAAATTGCTGTTCTCACTCACCGTCTCTCTTTACCCATTTCCTATTAATGCTCTATCTGCTGGCCGAACCATCCTACCATCTTACTGCGGGAGAGCTCGCTAAGACTGATGTGGACTTCAGGTTGCCAAAGTCTCCTCATAGTATTGGTCACTGCCTCATCTACTGGTCAGCCATCCCCTCTCTAAATTCCTCTCTTTCCTCATCAGCTACCACTCCTCGTTTCTTACCTCTGTGACTTCTTTTTGGTTAGTGGTTTCTTCTCTCTTTATCCTGCTTTAAAATGTGGCTATTCAATTGAGCTCTGAATTTGATCTTCTCTTTTTACACTGTGCACTCTCTTGGGCTCTCATCCACTTTCCTTTGATTAAACTGCCCATGTGACTCCCAAATCTGATCCAGATTCCTCCTGAGTTCTAGACTCATAGCCCCATCCGGGGAGATCAGGCACTCCCAACTTGGAATGTTCCAGCCCTTCACTGATTTGTATCTGTTATCCAGAACTGAGACTTCTCTCTTTCAAAACAAATAATACACACAATTTTATTATTATGAAATATTGCACATATTAAAGTGTATTGGATGAAGGAAGAAAGAAATTATGGTTGGTCACAATATTAGATTGTTCATTTTACAGAGTAAATACAAAGTTAGGGCAGTCGTATGGCAGGGAACAAAAAGTTCAACTTTTTAGAAGAATTTACATAGGATATTTTAAAAAGTCATCAGAAGAAACAAAGAACTTTGAAGTTCCTTATACTTTCATCATGGTGTAGTGTTTTTACTTTTCCAGTGCTACATAAGGGCATGAGATTTAATGCCCTTATCCGTGTTTTAATCTATGTTTAAGCCTTAATCTGTGTTTTCAAGGCTTAAGCTTGTTTGATCATGGTTGAATGGTGTCATGAAAGTTCATTGCTTATTCTTAATTTTTTGGCTTCTGGGTAAGTCTGAAAGAAAATTGCTTCTTTCACTTAGATACATAGTTGATCAGCCACACTCTTGGTGATACCAGACATGAGGTTGCTCTGTGTAAGCTCAGCTTCTATCTGCTCCTGTTGCCTTCTGACAGATCTTGAGGAACACAGACTCCCATGTGGCCACTTCCTTCCTCTGCCTCCTATCGACAACCCTCCTCACCTCCTTGTGCTGCACAACTCCTGGCTAGAGAAAGAGAATCAAGTTGCCCTCTATTGCAGAATTTCACCTTAAACAGCATTTCTCCTTAAACAGCACTGGAGAACTAGGGTGATATGATGGGGAAAGGGTGTACAGAAAGAGTGTGAAATGTGAGATGCTCTTTTAAAAAGGTTTTCTTGCTTGGCTTATAACAAATCAACTATTGCTTGGCCTGACTTCATTTTCTAAAGGCTTTCTCTGGCCCCATGATACATTTAAGGGTAAGAGATGCTAGACTCTTCTTACTGTAAGAAGCTGGATTGTGCTACTAACCTAAAATACTTCCAAGTCAGGAGGAAGGGACATGCAGTTACTTACCTTTAGGTGTTTGCTTTTTGCTTTTAAGAGTCCACGTCAAGTCAGTTCTAGTCAGGACACTGTTTAGACGTAGAAGCATACAGGTGGCCGGTGTGTGTGTGTTTGTGTTTGTGTGTGTGTGTGTGTGTGTGTAAACAGCTGCATTTTACACAGCTGGAGATGATAACTTTATTTCTAAAAGCATCCTGTTAGTAAATGTAACTGTGATGTAACAAATGCATTTTACATGCAGTAATGGAATTTAAATTGCTCTAAGAGGCTAAGTAAAATAGTTACTCTATTTGCCTTGGTCCTGCAGTTTGGGGGTGGAATATAGCAAAGAATATTCTTTTAAAAAGGAATATAATTCAAGATGCAAAATAATATACTGTAAATTATGTCAGTCACTGAACAATATTAAACTGGAAACTTGTAAGCCAGGCTAGCTCTGCAAAAAGCTGTGAGCAAGGCAGTATGCTTTTGTTGCTTCTCGCTCACTCTTATTGTCTCTTCAATGTTTTCTTCTCTCTCATTTTAAATATGCTGTGGTCAGTTCATTTCTATCCTTCAAAGCCTTGTCTAAGGAAAAAGGAGGAGCATCACTGATGTTTGCTATGTGTCAGATTTTGTACTAGAAGTTTTACATGTATTTTCATTAACTACGATAACAATCATGCTTGTGACACCAGCTCTCCTTCCTCGGCTTCAAATTTTGGTTAAACTGCTCAGTTAAGGTTGTTATGAAACTTACTTGCATCACGTGATGGTATATACAAATACCTATCTATCTACCTGTTGATGTAGATTAATAATCTTTTTCTGTGTAAAGAAGTAGTATGCTCATAGTGGTAAAGAGTATAGCTTTTGAAGCCAGACTACTTGAGGAAACCAGAGCTTTTCATCTGCCCAAGCACACATACCATTAGTGACATATCTACTAGAAGGATTTGGGCCTATGAGTGACTGACTCCAACACTCATTCTTTCAACTACTTTCAGTCGCTGCTCTCCACCTTCTTTTCCATTTATTCTAGTATTGCATGAAAGAGTGAAATATTTCCTGAAATCCTGCATTTTTGTTACATAGGTCACATTTTATGCAAAACGAAAATAATTTTCACTTTTGGTGAGTCTAAAAAGTACATTTGATGATAAATGAAGAAGCTCTGTAGTCTGAGTTTGGTAATATGGTGATGCTAGATTTAATTTTACATTGGAGCCTGAAGGACTAGTAGAATCAGTGGAAACCTTGTTGTTTCTTAGATGTCACTGTTTACCTTGAACATGAAAAATAGAGCAAGCAGTTAGAAAGCTCAGAGGAATAAAAAATAATAACCATCATGCTGCTCTGGAAATAAAAGGAAATGATAATGCATACACCTACCAGCTCAGTGATCAGTGATTTTAGCTGTTGACCAGACATTTAATTTAGTGTAAAAAAAAATGGTGTGAGAAACTGCTTTAAAACATGTATCTGCAGTTCTTATGTCACTATTTATTTTGATATACTGACCCATTTTAATTTTCACTTCTAGTACCACTGAAATTATCTCATGAATCTATACATCAGCACCCCTCCCCCACATGGATTGTCCTATTAAAAAAAAGAAAACCCCTATTATACTTGAACAGATATATGAGGGCTAATCTGTGATAACAGTTGGCTTGAACAAGCATTTAGACTGGAAAGGCATCCTTTCATCTTAAAAGGTATAGTGAGCCTTCTCTTCCCACCCCAAAGCCTGTCTACTTTCTGTCACAGGGCTGAAATGGAGTTGGAGAAATCACCTTCAGGCATTCCAGTTTGATATCATATAACCTATAAAGAATGGCAATTCTCTGAAACTTCACTGAATTAAAAATATCATCCGTATTATCTTACCTTCATCTTTGCCCTAGTCTTTTTGCTGAAGGATTCCATCATTTCTTCAGTACTTGGAGGGTTTAGGAGAATGTGGACAGATGCATCTTTCTTCTTTTGGTCACTTTCTGTTTGTGGGTTCTCTGGGAAAGGAAAGTTAAAGGATGGTTCATGAGTAGGTGAGAAACATTGAAAGAAAGCTGTTGTGAAAATAACTCTGCCATATTTATTAAGGATTAGCATGGTTTTTCTGGTCATTAATGTTGAGCTAATTTTCTTTTTGGCAGGCCCTTATAGTAGTTCTTTTTTTTTTTTTCATTAAAAAGGTGGGTTCTGTGAAAGCACTGGTGCCTTTCAGTAGTTAAAATTGAACAGAGGATCCTCAGGTCTCTGGGGCCACAGAAGCAAAGTTTCTGCTCTCTACTGTTTTTATTCCCCTCGAGATAAGTCTTTGATTTAAGAAATGGCCACAATAGAATGTGAATTTTCTCATGTTTTTGTAAGTTATTTTTGTAGATCTGGTCTTACTTGAAGTTAGCTGTTTGGTATGAGGTTTGGCTTCAAAATAGGTTTAAAATTTGAAAACCTTCCTATTGAATGAGTATAAATTATTCTACAGGATTATTAGCTAAGTAACTAGCTAGTGTGGGTAATGCACTAAGTCCCCCGCTTTTGGGAGATGTCAGAAATGGCAAGTTTATCAAGCGGCCACTCTCTGAACCCCTTCCCATCACTCACCTGTGCCCAACTCTCTGTTTCACCAGGAGATTGACCCTTCCTTCTCACTGGTGGCTCAGCAGTCAAGAATCTGCCTGCAATGCATGAGATGCAGGCTAAATCCCTGGGTCAGGAAGATCCCCTAGAGGAGGGTGTGGCAACCCACTCCACTATTCTTGCCTGGAGAATCCCATGGACAGAGGGGCCTGGTGGGCTACACAGTCCATAGGGTCACAAAGAGTCAGACACAACTGAAGTGACAGCATACCTCCCTTGAGCTAAAGGTCCTGGCAACTTCAGGCAAATCCTGCTGATAGTTGAGGTGGGAGAAGGCAAGCAGAACTGCCCTTGTGTTCTCCAGAGGGACCCTCCCTGCAGACCCTTCCTGTGGTATTCTCTCCTTCTCTGACAGTGTACATCTTCCTGGTTTCCTTCATCTCTCACCCCCTTAAAAAAAAAAAAATATATATATATATATATATATATCCTTTTCAATGCAAAGTCATCAATGTAGAGGTAAACTGCATTCTGACTGGGCAGTGTAGGGGAGAGGTGAAGGCCCCAGACTCTGCCTGAATTTGCTGCCCAGACCTGTAGTTACTGACGAAGTGATTTTGGACAGATGATTTAAGATCCCTGGGCTTTACTTGTGTCCTCTGTAAATAATACTCATGAGCCTTATCAAGAGAGCTGAATGAGTTAGTATGTGTAAAGCCCTTAAAACAGTATCTACCGTATGATAAGCTCTTTTTAAGTGTTTGCTGTTATCATGATGATTTAAATGTAATCATGAAAGAAGACTAAGGCACTCTCTTCTATCCTGTCCTATTCATTCCTATAGCATTCATTCACTCATTCAACAAATATTTAAGAGCATACTATGTGCTAGGCATGGTATTATCTCATTTCCAGTAGGCTCCATTCTATGAGTATGGCCTGAGCCCAATTATGTTACAGCAGTCTGAATTTCTGTCCCAATACTGTATGTGAAATCTAAGAGTGCACATGGCTTTTATTCCCTTTTTACCTTTTTAAAAAGGTTAAGTGCCTAATTTGGGCTTGGGTAGCACTGGCCTGAATGTCTGAGAGTTCTTGCTAAGTGGCAGCATCACACTCAGCTGATCCTAATAGGAAGAGCCTGCTGGCCCTAGAGCAGGGATCCTCAGCTTTGGGGATCTAATGCCTGATGATGTGAGGTGGCCCTGATGTAGCAATAATAGAAATAAAGTGCAGCATAAATGTAACACATTTGAATCATCCTAAAAGCATCCCCCACTCTTGATGCTCGGGAAAATTGTTTTCCACGAAACCAGTCCCTGGTGCCGAGATGGCTGGAGACCACTGCCCTGTGGCCTCAGCCAGCGAAACTTCCCCTTGTTCGTGTGGTAGCTCTGCTGCCGGAGGCTCCCTGAGTTAAGGGGGTTAAGACTCCCTTTAACCAGAGAAGAAAGGACCCAGTTTCCCTGGGGCCCACTGGCTGTTGGAACAACCCTGCCTCACTCCTTTTCTGGAATGATTTTATGTCACACATCATATGTGTTCCCTGGTCCCCCACCACAGTAATTTTACTTGCATCTTACCCCCACTTTTTGAGTCTTTTCTTTTCCTACATAATAGTGCATACATTTAGGGGGGAAATAGAACCTACTACTAATTCTACTCCCAGAGATAAGTGAACTGATTTACTGGGGAGACAGGAAGATACAAAACCTGAAAATAAATAAATTTAAAAAAAGAGTGTGGTTACAGACAATTGTCAGAGATTTCCAAAAAAAAAAAACAAGTGACTTCTTCCCAGTGTTGCTCCATCTGACCCTGTCCTTGTCACACGAATCCCAGAGATTCTTGAAGAACTGTGTAGTGAGAACCATTCTGAGATTATATATTGTTATTGATTTCCTCATCAACCTGCCTGATAAAAGCTGAGATATGGTCCTGGATGCTTAAAACGATAGAATGGAATGATATTAAGATATATTGTAGGCAGAAGAGAGGGATGTTGCAGGCCTGAGTGGATGTGAGGGGGTGAGTATCTCATGGCTATAACTCCAGTTGTGGTGACAGACCTGTGCTGGAAACTTACATATGGGCGTCACTGCTGTGTGGGGTTGCCTTTAAAAAAGGTAACCTATACCCTTCCTTTGTATCATGGATACTTTTGGTAGTATTTTCTATGACCTGTAGACCCCTTATTAGAATAAATTTTTAAATGAATAAAATATATAGGATTACAAGGGAAACCAGTTTTATTTCTACATACACACACACACACACACACACACATATATATATATATAAAACTTCAAAATATTTTAAAATTTGTGATGTACTATGTGCTTCTTCATAATGTATTTTAATGTACTAAATGCTGTGACTCAATATTGGATATAAAAATGGTTATACCCTCAAGGTGATTTTAAAAGGAAAAAAAAAGTATTTCAAGATATAAGTGACTGCTAATATGACTGTGGTGGTTGGTGTTTTCCTATGTTCACTGTAGAATAAAATGCTAAGTTACAGGGAGAGATTAGCAAAAAAAAAAAAAAAAAAAATTCCTCCCAGGTTTATCCATCTCTCTGAATTCAATGTATGGACCCCTGGGTTTCTGAGCCCTGGTTAGAGAACTCCTGTTTCAAAGCAGGATTGAAGGCAGTGCTGCCAAGGTGGGGAGTATAATGATAGATACTGTGAAGACAGTGCTGATATGGTAAGGGAAACTTGTCCTCCATTTTCATTATTTAATCAAAAAATGTATGATTTTTAATTTTTCTTCAAATTGTCCAGGCCTTTTTCATTTTCCATTTTAGTGCCCCAGCTGCTGCTGCTGCTAAGTCGCTTCAGTCGTGTCCGACTCTGTGCGACCCCATAGATGGCAGCCCACCAGGCTCCCCCGTCCCTGGGATTCTCCAGGCAAGAACACTGGAGTGGGTTGCCATTTCCTTCTCCAGTGCATGAAAGTGAAAAGTGAAAGTGACGTCGCTCAGTCGTGTCTGACTCTCAGCGACCCCGTGGCCTGCAGCCCACCAGGCTCCTCCGTTTAGTGCCTCTACCTACCTGTAAAATTGATGGAACTTATGATCTTATGGGGGTACTCTGGTGGCTCAGACGGGAGAAAATCTGTCTGCAGTGCAGGAGACCTGCGTTTGATCCCTGCGTGGGAAAGATTCCCTTGGAGAAGGGACCTGGTATCCAGGGCTTCGTGGCTCAGAGGTTAAAGCGTCTGCCTGGAATGCAGGAGAGCGGGGTTTGATCCTTGGGTTGGAAAGATCCCTTGGGGAAGGAAAATGGCACCCCACTCCAGTACTCTTGCCTGGAGAATCCCATGGAAGGAGGAGCCTGGTAGGCTACAGTCCATGGGGCTGCAAACAGTCGGACACGACTGAGCGACTTCACCTTCTTTCACTTTCCAGGTATTCTTGCCTGGAGAATTCCATGTACAGAGGAGCCTGACAGGCTGTAGTTCATGGGGTCTCAAAGAGTTGGAAATGATGAGAGGTTTTTTTAAAAATAATCTTTAACTTAATCATTGAGTATGTAATATTATAATAAAAGAATTTACGATTATGTTTGTCTATTCTGTTATATATATGTAACTAAATAAATATATAATTCTCATTGCAGTTTTTTAGATTAAAGCATATTCCCTTTCATTTAAAAAACCTAGGTGTGCCCACTCATTTCTGATTGTACTATTCTTACTATTTAATGCAAAATGCTTAGAACTATTGAAAGAAATATTTGGATGAGCAAAGTCATTAGACAGTAATGCAAAGGGATCTAGCAATCATTTGGCTTCAATTTCCTTGCTATTCTTTTCATTACATTATAGAAATGAAAATTTCCTAATCTTGTTCTGACCTCTAAGAATACACTTACAGTGAGCTTTTAGTTTTGCTAGTTGCTATTTACTAGTTGCTATTTAGCCGCACCTCTCAGCCTGCAGGATATCAGTTATTCAGCCAAGAATCAAACACTGGCCCTGGCAATGAAAGCCCAGAATCCTAACTACTAGGCAACCAGGGAAATCCCTGTTCACTTATAATGTATTTTTGTGTTTCATCGCTAAATTCTTTTATAAATAAATCTTTGGAGGTAATGTCCTAGAACCTCTAGATTTCTAAAATTTTGTCACTTTATTTTTAATTTAAATTTATTTATTTTAATTGGAGGCTAATTACTTTACACTATCTTCATTCTTCCTATCGCCTGACATCCAGACTGACTTTTCCTGGTATATTTCTAGTTGCTAAATGCAGTGAACACAGTCAGACATAGTAAGAAAAAGCCTGTGAGTTATGGGTGATTGCTTTTATGTATTAACGGTGCCTATGGAGGGTCTCATTAACACGCACAGCAGGGGAATTTTTGCAGCTACCACATAGAGCTCAAAAAAACCAACTGCAAAGCACACTTGATTGTTTATGTCTCAGTATTTTTATTTGGAGCTTTAAAGGACATTAATGAAACTTCTTGGGGCAGGTGGAATGCCATATGGCACAGGGACTGGACCACCGCCATAGCTTTTGAAATTTATTGAAGCTTCTCCTTGTAGTGGGAGTGATATGAGTCCTTGGACGGTTTCCATTCAGTGATGACATTCATGTACGGATCAGCAGTAAAGCTACTTGAAAGAAAGCAAACCAGTAACCATCTAGAAAGAGACTTATTTTAATATGTACTTATTAATAGGGCCTGAGAGAGTATCGTTAACACTGTCTTTATCGGATTCAACTGTTTTTTGCACATATTATCTTTTTTTCAGATTTACTATTGTAGAGTAATTGTCATGGGGATGGGAGTATAGATGTACTGGTTTCCTATACACTAACTGAATACTCCTAAATTCAGATTTTATGTCATACACACACATGCCCCTCCCCCCCCCCCCGCCCCAACATGCATACATACGTACATATCTAGGGATAGTTTTGAATGGTGGCATAGTCATTAAGAGGCAGTGTCTGGGAACTTCTAGGGTTACACCAAAAGTCCCGCTGCTGTTTGAGATCTACAATTAGCACAGGAGACTTCCTTCGCCAGTGTGCTTATGGCAGTCTTGAGGCAGGGTGGAAAGAAAGGCCTTTCCAGTCCTGCTTGTGACAAGTGCTCCTCATGGTCTCTATACTGAGCCTAGACGCTCTATAGAAGGAGAGGGCTTTTAGAGAAGGAAAAGGAAGCTTTTTCAGTGCTTGAGAGAGTGAATGGATTACATCCTTGTTTAACAGAATTAGGAGAAATTGAGTATTTGTGATTGTCACTGACTTCAAATTATTAATACATATGTGCCTTGGAATACTATGGATAATTGACTTTATGCAATGCAGTTTTCCTATAAATGGATGCTGTCATTTTATATGGAAGTTGGCACTGCAAATAATTTTAAGTAAAGATTAAAGAACATAGGACATTTACTTGTTGACTCCATTTTTACTATCCCTTCCCCCCGTTTCTGTTTGATTCCTAAGGCAGAAGTATAGTTTCTCTCAGGAAGACCCCAGAGCACTCTGGTTCTTCATGGCTATTTGTATACTTGTAATAAAGAGTGAACAAAACATATGACAAATAAATTGTGTTTCATTGAATATAAAATATAAAAACTCTCATTCATGAGCAATTTCAATTTTTATAAATAAGTTATACTGCTTATATTTTCCCTATTACTGTGGCAGCAGTGCAAACTAGGTGCTATTATTTCCATTTTATAAATGCAGAAAATGAGACCAGGAGAAATCAAGTCACTTCGTCAAGTTCTCACGGGCATACCTATTAAGAAGCAGAGTGGCTAAAAAAAAACCAAAACAGTATCACTTGAACTCAAGAGTCCATGTTCTTTCCTTTATGTCTGAAATTCTATCTTTTATGTTAAATATTTCACAGGGATTTGCAATTTCCTGATTCAGGCACTTTGTTCTTTGTTTTTAAAGACCCAACCTGATCTCCAAATACGCCCCATAGAAGAAATTGCTCTTTTAACAACCACCACCACAAACTTAGACGTGAGAGGTCATGGTAATGAGAAACAAGATACAATATAGCTGTTAAGGAAAGTGCCAACACAACTTCTGGCTGCTCAGTCTGAGAATATAGCTTCTACTTGTCCCAGTTAAGCTCTGAATGCATATGTAGTCATTTCCCTTTATAACTCTCTGTGGACAGAGTTTGTAATATCAGATGTGAGATGATAGAGGTGGCTTCCAGTAAAGTAAAGCCTAGGAAGTATGGCCTAAAATATAAACTCCTTTAAAATAAAAACACCTGTTTCCTTACTGAGCTTGCCAGTTTCCATAATTAGTCAGAGGCAATTAAGTACTTTAATTAGTTTGATCTTTATGGAATTTCCAACATATTTTTGTTTTGTAATCAGAACTAAATTTGAGTATGTGACTAATATCCCTTATAAAGGCTTACAGAAACATGCATCAAAATGATTCACTTCCCTTCCAGGATGGTGATATTTTATCAGCATAATTTTAACATGCATTTACAAAAGCATAGTGTTTATATACATTATTACTTATTTGAAATTTAACATCATTCATTTTTTAGGCAGCATGGGGTTAAGCAGAACATGATGGGTTTTCATTTTTAGTTTAGATGCAGCCACAATATAAACATTTAAGATGCACTTATAAATACCTAATGACTTAGCACCTAATATACATGATAGTTTAAATTTGGGGTGTAATAGTATAAAAGTTTATGGAATCTAGCAAGGCATCAATTTAAGAGAGAACTGCCAATTGTCTGTAAGGTTTAGCTTTCAAGTCATGGTACAAATTATAGTTAATTTGATTAATGCATTGTAACTTCTAAATTTAAATTAACAATGTACATAAGGACTTGAGAGAATCCAAATTATTTAGAAACTAGCCTGAGTTAGTTTTCTCGTGCTTGTCTTTGCCTCTAGGTCCATTGACTATAACTACTGGATCAGGGTGTTTTTGTTTGTTTTTTTCTTACGTCCACCTAAATCTTTTCTTAAAATCACGACTGCTTTCAAATCCCAACACACTGTCACTTCTGCCCTCTAATCCCAGCTGTTTTCCCTGGAGAACACGAGTGACTGTTTTGTTTTCTTATCCCCTTGAGTCATTTTCTTAACTTTTTCATCCCTGGGGGTACTTTATGCTCTATTTCTACTTCTCATTTTTCAAACTTAATATCTTCCTTTATTTTTCCTTTTCGGTTGATAAATCAACTGACAGACTCTATCCTGAATCCCTGATGACTGCTTTCTTGAGTTTCAAAGAATCTGAAGATTCTTTGAGTGGGATCTATTGTAGACATTGGACGCAGAAGTAGCCTGCCCCCTCTGTGCGTGAATCAGGTTGAAACCACGGGACAGGTCTGGCTTCCTCAGATCTAATTGAGTCAAAGAAGTAAACACTGGGGGTAGGAGAAGGAGAGAAAGAAGAATGGATTTGGTTCCATTCGCTTAGTAAATGGGAATCTGTCCCAGAGTCCCTTTGAGTACGCTGAGTCCTGAAAGCCTAAAAGGGATGACACTTGAACAGAGCTGACTATACTGAGGATGGCTCATGGGAGGAACAAATAAGATTCTGTATTTTATATATCAATTCTACACTCATTCCCTCCTTAGCACTTAGAGGGAAGAGGTTTAAGAATCTTTTTTCTCCCCTGCTTATTTAGTTTATTGAAGTCAGAAATGACTGTGTATTGAAATGTTTATTCTTAAAGTTTTTGAATCCAAAGAATTGTATTCAATATGCAAGCAGGCTCAGAGGCTATCTAAAGTGACAGATTAGCTAGCTACAAAATCTATAGCTATAGGTTTTAGCAGTAAGAGGTAATGAACAGCATGGAAGCAGCAAGAAGACTTCAGTATACTTCATTCTTGAGTTGGCTTTTATCATGCTATTGAAAAACGTTAAGGGCAAGTCTTTTTTTATTGTTTTTGGCAGGCAAACTAGAATAAATAATGCTGGTCATTTATTAGTATTACATAAAACCTTCACATTTATCCCAGTATCCACTTTCAGAACTGGAAAGTTCAACACTGTGCTTGAAGGCAACTGAGCCTTCCTTTGTGGCTCTTACTGATCACCTGGGTTTGGCTTCTCTGTGCTGCCAAATGTTAGCTGTGTATGTGGGGCTGTAGCCTATAAGTTTAGCTGTGGACACCCATTAGAATGTATGTATTCTTCCATATCTCCCTTCCAAACTGTGACCTATTTCACTGTTTCAGGATGCTCATATACATGATCCACTCCTTCATCTAATCCATGTTTTGAGCACTTATGATATGTCAGTGAGTGTATAGAGGATTGCATGTATATATCAATGAACAAGACAGGCAAGCTCCCTGTTCACAGAGCTTACATTCTAGTAACCAAACATGCAAAGAGTCAGCATGGTGATAAGGGTGACAGAAGTAGCAGAGTGTTCATTAGAAGCTTGTTTACAGTGTGTGGTTAGGGACCTGTGATCCATTCCTGCTTTAGAAAAGCACATGAAGATACTGCTGTATGTGTTCTCCAGTAAATCACAGCAGGGGAATTTGGGCTCAGTGATCTCAAGACATTCTTATTATGTGGATCTCAAACATACATGTAAATTGTCTACTGGCAATGAAAACAGTATGGTAATAAGGAAATCAGGTAATGTGTACTCCTAATTATATTTAAATAGGTCTACATGTAGTAATAATAATGGTGAACTAATATAGTCATAATTGTGTAATAGAAAGATAGTATCGAAATAATGGTATGGTATTTGGTGGTTGTAAAAACTAAATATCATTTTATTTTTTCAGTAGCTTCAACTAAGCACTATAATATTTGTTGTTGTTGTTGTTATGCTCAATTTAACTTTAAAGAATAGTATTTTTCTATCCTGGAACCATCATAAGACCCTAATAAACAGTATGTCAAAATTCTTCCTAGTTTATAAAATGAAGCACGTATCTTATATATAGATTCCAGGATGAAAAAGTAGAGGTTTTGTTAATACCTGTGCAAATTGAATTGAAAGTAATTAATACATTCATTTCAGCAAAACTTTATTGTTTGGCTCTGTGATTCATGGGAAAGATGCTTGCTGGTTCTTGGGAGTATGTAGATACTTGCTAACTAGTTGGAAACAGTAATATGAAAAGCATTTAGCATACTAAATCTTATACTGTGTGCCTCTCATGATATTAGATGCTTTCTTGTTCCATTTGATTCTCAGTAGGACCCCATTTTTACAGTGAAAAGAAGTGAAGATCCTTAGGGAATGAGGAAGCTAGGACTGAGCTTTCTGCCCTCTGATTCTAAGTACCTTGCGGGCTCTTCACACTCTCTGCGACATGAAACCTCCCACCCCATCCCTCTGTCATGTTTGCTGTACCCACATGTACATAAAAGAAATTTCAAATATTCCTAACTTTCACTGAAAGTTTTATGGCTAAGACTAATCTAGGTAAATTGAATTTGTGGGTCATCTCCAAAGGTCCTTGTAACAGTGATTTTAGTTACTTCCTGGACTAATGGATGTACAATTACTTCATAACACCACTGACTGATCTTCAGTTTCATATTTTCTATATTACTGTATTTGACAACTACACCTTTTAGAGTTGGAGATGTGGAAAGACAGAAAATCATAATTAACAGAAGGGCAAAGAAAAGAGGACAGATTTTCCAAAAATAATGCAGTTTGAAACTTAGTAGTTAAATTAGTTTTTTTGTTGTAGTGACAAATTACGTATTTCCCTGACCACACTCATCAATAAACTTGAGGGCTTGCTAGTCATCAAATGAAGTGTATATTCTAGAAGAAAAAACTGTATGAATAAACAAAAAGATGTTAAGGGGATCAGTTCAGTTTAGTTCAGTTCCTCAGTGGTGTCCACCTCTTTGTGACACCATAGACTGTAGCACGCCACGCTTCCCGACTCCTGGAGCTTGCTCAAACTCATGTCCATCAAGTCAGAGATGCCATCCAACCATCTCATCCTCTGTCGTCCCCTTTTCCTCCTGCCCTCAGTCTTTCCCAGCATCAAGGTGTTTTCCAGTGAGTCAGTTCTTTGCATCAGGTAGCCAAATTATTGGAGTTTCAGCTTCAGCATCTGTCCTTCAAATGAATATTCAGAACTGATTTCCTTTAAGATTGACTTGTTTGATCTTGCAGTCCAAGGTACTCCCAAGAGTCTTCTTCAACACCACAGTTCAAAAGCATCAATTCATCAGTGCTCAGCTTTCTTTATAGTCCAACTCTCACATCCACACATGACTACTGGAAATAGTATGGTAATAAGGAAATCAGGTAATGTGTACTCCTAATTATATTTAAATAGGTCTACATGTAGTAATAATAATGGTGAACTAATATAGTCATAATTGTGTAATAGAAAGATAGTATAGAAATAATGGTATGGTATTTGGTGGTTGTAAAAACTAAATATCATTTTATTTTTTCAGTAGCTTCAACTAAGCACTATAATATTTGTTGTTGTTGTTGTTATGCTCAATTTAACTTTAAAGAATAGTATTTTTCTATCCTGGAACCATCATAAGACCCTAATAAACAGTATGTCAAAATTCTTCCTAGTTTATAAAATGAAGCACGTATCTTATATATAGATTCCAGGATGAAAAAGTAGAGGTTTTGTTAATACCTGTGCATAATTGAATTGAAAGTAATTAATACATTCATTTCAGCAAAACTTTATTGTTTGGCTCTGTGATTCATGGGAAAGATGCTTGCTGGTTCTTGGGAGTATGTAGATACTTGCTAACTAGTTGGAAACAGTAATATGAAAAGCATTTAGCATACTAAATCTTATACTGTGTGCCTCTCATGATATTAGATGCTTTCTTGTTCCATTTGATTCTCAGTAGGACCCCATTTTTACAGTGAAAAGAAGTGAAGATCCTTAGGGAATGAGGAAGCTAGGACTGAGCTTTCTGCCCTCTGATTCTAAGTACCTTGCGGGCTCTTCACACTCTCTGCGACATGAAACCTCCCACCCCATCCCTCTGTCATGTTTGCTGTACCCACATGTACATAAAAGAAATTTCAAATATTCCTAACTTTCACTGAAAGTTTTATGGCTAAGACTAATCTAGGTAAATTGAATTTGTGGGTCATCTCCAAAGGTCCTTGTAACAGTGATTTTAGTTACTTCCTGGACTAATGGATGTACAATTACTTCATAACACCACTGACTGATCTTCAGTTTCATATTTTCTATATTACTGTATTTGACAACTACACCTTTTAGAGTTGGAGATGTGGAAAGACAGAAAATCATAATTAACAGAAGGGCAAAGAAAAGAGGACAGATTTTCCAAAAATAATGCAGTTTGAAACTTAGTAGTTAAATTAGTTTTTTTGTTGTAGTGACAAATTACGTATTTCCCTGACCACACTCATCAATAAACTTGAGGGCTTGCTAGTCATCAAATGAAGTGTATATTCTAGAAGAAAAAACTGTATGAATAAACAAAAAGATGTTAAGGGGATCAGTTCAGTTTAGTTCAGTTCCTCAGTGGTGTCCACCTCTTTGTGACACCATAGACTGTAGCACGCCACGCTTCCCGACTCCTGGAGCTTGCTCAAACTCATGTCCATCAAGTCAGAGATGCCATCCAACCATCTCATCCTCTGTCGTCCCCTTTTCCTCCTGCCCTCAGTCTTTCCCAGCATCAAGGTGTTTTCCAGTGAGTCAGTTCTTTGCATCAGGTAGCCAAATTATTGGAGTTTCAGCTTCAGCATCTGTCCTTCAAATGAATATTCAGAACTGATTTCCTTTAAGATTGACTTGTTTGATCTTGCAGTCCAAGGTACTCCCAAGAGTCTTCTTCAACACCACAGTTCAAAAGCATCAATTCATCAGTGCTCAGCTTTCTTTATAGTCCAACTCTCACATCCACACATGACTACTGGAAAAACCATAGCTTTGACTAGATGGATATTTGTTGATAAGGCAATGTCTCTGCTTTTTAATGTGCTGTCTAGGCTGGCCATAGTTTTTCTTTCAAAAGCAAGCATCCTTTAATTTCATGGCTGCAGTCACCATCTACAGTGATTTTGGAGCCCTCAAAAATAGTCTGTCACTGTTTCCATTGTTTCCCCATCTATTTGCCATGAAGTAATGAGACGAGATGTCATGATCTTAGTTTTCTGAATGTTGAGTTTTAAACCAACTTTTTCACTCTCCTCTTTCACTTTCATCAAGAAGCTCTTAATTCTTCTTTGCTTTCTGCTATAAGAGTGGTGTCATCTGCGTATCTGAGGTTACTGATATTTCTCCTGGCAGTCTTTATTCCAGCTTATGCTTCATCCAGCCCGGCATTTCACGTGGTATACTCTGCATCTAAGTTAAATAAGCATGGTGACAGTATACAGCCTTGACGTACTCCTTTCCCTATCTGGAACCAGTCTGTTGTTCCATGTGCAGTTCTAACTGTTGCTTCTTGAACTGCATACAGATTTCTCAGGAGGCAGGTAAGGTGGTCTGGTATTCTTATCTTTTCAAGAATTTTCCACAGTTTGTTGTTATCCACACAGTCAAAGGCTTTGGTGCAGTCAATAAAGCAGAAGTAGATGTTTTTCTGGAACTCTCTTGCTTTTTTGATGATCCAGCGGATATTGCCAACTTGATCTCTGGTTTCTCTGCCTTTCCTAATTCCAGCTTGAACATGTGGAAGTTCTCAATTCATGTACTGCTGAAGCATTGCTTAGAGAATTTTGAGTATTACTTTGCTAGCCTGTGAGATGAGTAAAATTGTGCAGTAGTTTGAACATGCTTTAGCATTGCCTCTCTTTGGGGTTGGAATGAAAACTGACCTTTTCAAGTCCTGTGGCCACTGCTTCGTTTTCCAAATTTGCTGCCGTATGAAGTGCAGCACTTTAACAGCATCATCTTTTAGGGTTTGAAATAGCTTAACTGGAATTCCATCACCTCCACTAACTTTTTATTAGTAGTATTTTAATTTAAATTTATTTATTTTAATTGGAGGCTGGGAGAGGAAGAGGGTGGGATGATTTGGGAGAATGGTAATGAAATATGTATAATATCATATAAGAAATGAATCGCCAGTCCAGATTCAATGCAGGATACAGGATGGTTGGGGCTGGTGTACTGGGATGACCCAGAGGGATGGTATGGGGAGGGAGGTGGGAGAGGGGTTCGGGATGGGGAACATGTGTACACCTATGGTGAATTCATGTTGATGTATGGCAAAACCAATACAACATTGTAAAGTAATTAGCCTCCACTAGCTTTTTTCATAGTGATGCTTTCTATGGCCCACTTTACTTCTCATTCTGGGATGTCTGGCTCTAGGTGAGTGATCACACCATCATGGTTATCTCTATCATTTTGATCTTTTTTCTACATAGTTATTCTATATATTCTTGCCACTTCTTTTTAATATCTTCTGCTTCTGTTAGGTCCATGCCATTTATGTCCTTTATTGTGCCCATCTTTGCATGAAACGTTCCCTTGGTATCACTAATTTTCTCGAAGAGATCTCTGGTTTTTCCCATTCTCTTGTTTTCCTCTATTTCATTGCACTGATCACTGAGGTAGGCTTTCTTATCTTTCCATGCTATTCTTTAGTTCCTAATTTTCATTGTTTTGAAAATGCACTATGTTCAGCAATATGCCATAACTGGAAAGGAATCACTGGGAAACCGTAGGCAATAAAAGTCTATGCAATGGACCATTTATTTTTCTTTATGCTTTAAATGATTTTACATTATTTTTTAGCAACATATTTTACTTTTCATGATTAGAAAAAGGTGGAAGTATAGTGATTTTTTTCTCCGTGACATTTATAAGTAGTTTTACAATATGCTATATACTTGACAAATGACATCCATATGACAAGACTCAATTTTATGACCCTTCTTCTCATATTAATGCATATATGATACTTTGAAGATGAAAGATATCCTTTGATTGTAATGGGGTAAATACATTTCTTCTGTTGACTTGTGTATATGTATATTTCCCAATATAATGTAAAATACCCTGCTTTTAATAAAAGAAAAAGGTATGTTTCTTACACTTAATATATTTCAGCTCTTATTTAAATTATCTTGTGCATTTTTGCTTTTAAAGTTCTATACTGCAGATCCATTTTGCGTTTCTGCAGATAATTTATGATCTTATGAATCATGTGATTCCTAATGGGGTGCAAATTATAGATTCCTCTTTACAGCAAAACTAAGATGGTCTATATAAATTTCTTTCCTACCTACCCCATTGTATATCATTACTCAAAAGTGCATTTATAACATAGGAATTAAAATCATACACAATTCAGATAAACATTAGTGAATTTACAATCTGTGCCTCAGGGAAAGAAACTTCTGAAAGATTTGAAGTAACTGTTATGTCATACAGTTCAGATACCTCAAAAAATAAAATTCAAATGCATAAATTCTGAGAATAATGAAGTGGTGATCATTATGTGAGTAAAAGTTTACCATAAAGCACTTGAATTTGCTATTTATTCCCAACCTCCTCTTTGTATGGGCTTCCCTGATAGCTCAGCTGGTAAAGAATCTGCCTGCAATGCAGGAGACCCCAGTTCGAGTCCTGGTTTGGGAAGATCTGCTGGAGAAGGGATGGGCTACCTACTCCCTTATTCTGGCCTGGAGAATTCCATGGACTGTATCAGTCAATGGGGTTGCAAAGAGTCAGACACGATTGACTGACTTTCACACCCCTTTGTACGGATCAATACTTCTTGAGGCTTATTTCTCATATAGATTTTTCTTTGGTATACAAGTTGTTAATGCCATTTTTTTCAACAAATTTAATTGAGCTAATTTACACACATGCAGTCTATTCACTGTATCCAAGTCAATGGTTTTTATAGTCACAGATGGTTTTAACATCACTGCAGTGTGTGTTACAGCACATGCATCACATCCAGAACAAAGCTAGGACCTGTTAGCTTTTGCCCTCTGCCTCTATCCCTCATCTCCTCCCCACCCAGCCCTAAACAACCACACATACATATTTTTTCTATGTAGAATCCTCTGTTTCAAACATTTTATATGTATGGCGTCACATAAATGTGGCCTTCTGTGATTAGCTTATTTCACTTAGCAAAATATCTCTAGGTTCATTCATGTCATAGTAAATGTCACAATTCCCTTCCTTTATATGACTAGTACATTATTATATGGATATTCCACATTTTGCTTATCCATTCACCTATTGATATACACTTGAGTTGTCTTCACTTTTTGACTACAGTGAATAATGCTGTTATGAGGAGTAGTGTATACGTTTTTGTGAGGATATATGTTTCCAACTCTCTTGTGTATATACCTAGCTATGGTATTGCTGGGCTATATGGTAACTGTCTATTGAATTATTTCTTCGCTTTTTATTCTTTATTGGAAAGTCCAGCTTACTTAGAGGAATTCTTTTGATGTTAAAATTTATATATGTTTACCTGTCCTGATTTTCATGTTTCTCTCTGACCATTTATTGCACATGTATTGATTTCAAAACATCTTTCAGATTCCTTCCCAGTGATTTCAATTTGTGCATCTTTGCCAAGAAGGAATTGCATTTGTTGCCATGTACACGGGCTATGTTCTTTTTTTCCAATAATTGTTTTACCAGAGTCAATAGGAGGCTGGTTAATAGTTTTTCATACAGTAATAGAATTTTCTGAAGCAGAGAGGATGTAATCACAAAATGTATAAATAAGCAAATAAGGGCCAAAGGTTCAGGCTGTATATTTTTAGTAAGCACCGTGATCTTTGAAACCAGCACTATATTTTTACATTGGGTGAGGTAGTAGCTTCAAAAATAAAATGTATAATAAAAATATAGATTATGACTTTAGGCAGTGTGTGTGTAAATACACTTGAGTAGGTATATGGTAATAGGCATTGAATCAAGATTTGGAAGAGTAGGTTTTCTCACTCATCAGTTATTCAGTTAGGTTCAGTTCAGTTGCTCAGTCATGTCCGACTCTGTGATCCCATGGACTGCAGCATGCCAGGCTTCCCTGTCCATTACCAACTCCTGGAGCTTGTTCAAGCATTGTCTGTCATCATTGATGCCATCCAACTATCTCAACCTCTGTGCTCCTCTTCTCCTCCCGCCTTCAATCTTTCCCAGTATCAGGGTCTTTTCCAATGAGTCAGTTCTTCACATCAAGTGGCCACAGTATTGGAAGTTCAGCTTCAGCATCAGTCCTTCAAATAAATATTCAGGACTGATTCTCTTTAAGCTTGACTTGTTTGATCTCCTTGCAGTCCGAGGGACTCTCAAGAGTCTTCTTCAACAGCACAGTTAAAAAGCATCAATTCATCGGTGCTCACCTTTCTTTATAGTCCAACTCTCACATCCATACATGACTACTGGAAAAACCATAGCTTTGACTAGATGAACCTTGTTTGCTAAGTAATGGCTCTGCTATTTAATATGCTGTCTAGGTTGGTCATAACTTTTCTTCCAACGAGCAAGTGTCTTTTAAGGCTGCAGTCACTATCTGAAGTGATTTTGGAGCCCCCAAAATTAAAGTCTGTGACTGTTTCCATTGTTTCCTCATCTATTTGCCATGAAGTGATGGGACTGGATGCCATGATCTTCGTTTTCTGAATGTTGAGCTTTAAGGTAACTTTTTCACTCTCCTCTTTCACCTTCATCAAGAGGCCCTTTAGCTCCTCTTCACTTTCTGCCATAAGGGTGGTGTCATCTGCATATCTGAGGTTACTGATATTTCTCCTGGCAATCTTGATTCCAGCTTGTGCTTCTTCCAGTCCAGCGTTTCTCATGATGTACTCTGCATATAAGTTAAATAAGCAGGGTGACAATATACAGCCTTGATGGACTCCTTTTTCTATTTGGAACCAGTCTGTTGTTCCATGTCCAGTTCTAACTGTTGCTTCCTGACCTGCATACAGATTTCTCAAGAGGCAGATTAGGTGGTCTGGTATTCCCATCTCTTTCAGAATTTTCCACAGTTGATTGTGATCCACACAGTCAAAGGCTTTGGCATAGTCAATAAAGCAGAAGTAGATGTTTCTCTGGAACTCTCTTGCTTTTTCCATGATCCAGCACATGTTGGCAATTTGATCTCTGGTTCCTCTGCCTTTTCTAAAACCAGCTTGAACATCAAGGAGTTCACGGCTCACGTATTGCTGAAGCCTTTAGGAAGTCATTAATCCGTGTCTGCCTCAGTTTCTTATTTTTTCTTATTCTTGATACCTGCCTCATCTCATTTTTTAACTGTGCAATGAGATTTATGATGTGAAAGGACTGGAAATTTTAGAGTTGTTAAATTGTGAAATAGTATTTTTATAAGTCTGTGTGTTTATAGCCAATTCACTGTTGATTTTAGTTCATTGTAATAAGTCTAAGTCTAGGATCCCAAGATTTACAAAACCTTACATGAATGTGTATCAGTCAGTCAGTTCAGTTGCTGAGTTGTGTCCAACTCTTTGTGACCCCATGAACCGCAGCACGCCAGTCCTCCCTGTCTATTACCAACTTCCAGAGTTACCCAAACTAATGTTCATTGAGTCAGTGATGCCATCTAACCATGTTATCCTTTGTCGTCCCCTTCTCCTCCTGCCTTCAATCTTTCCCAGCATCAGGGACTTTTCAAATGAGTGGAGTTCACGGTTCAGGTATTGCTGAAAGCCTGGCTTGGAGAATTTTGAGCATTACTTTACTAGCATGTGAGATGAGTGCAATTGTGCGGTAGTTGGAGCATTCTTTGGCATTGCCTTTCTTTGGAATTGGAATGAAAACTGACCTTTTCCAGTCCTGTGGCCACTGCTGAGTTTTCCAAATGTGTTGGCATATTGAGTGCAGCACTTTCACAGCATCATCTTTCAGGATTTGAAACAGCTCAACTGGAATTCCATCACCTCCACTAGCTTTGTTCCTAGTGATGCTTTCTAAGGCCCACTTGACTTCACATTCCAGGATGTCTGGCTCTAGGTGAGTGATCACATCATCATGATTATCTGGCTAGTGAAGATGTTTTTTGTACAGTTCTTCCGTGTATTCTTGCCACCTCTTCTTAATATCTTCTGCTTCTGTTAGGTCCAGACCATTTCTGTCCTTTATCGAGCCCATCTTTGCATGAAATGTTCCCTTGGTATCTCTAATTTTCTTGAAGAGATCTCTAGTCTTTCCCATTCTGTTGTTTTCCTCTTTCTTTGCATTGATCGCTGAAGAAGGACCAGTAAAAGAAAGAATTATTAAAAATCTGGACTTTGTTCAAGAATGTTGGGAATGTATATGATGTGCCTTTATTTGTTTAATCAATATTAAACTACTTGTATATAAATCTTAGATCTCAGCAAATGCTGTAACTTCTAACTGGACAAGGACTTTCATGATGACCAAGAGCTGACAGCATAATTGGTTTTTTGGTGATGACTGCTTGAAAATTGCCAGGCAGGGTACCATTTCCAATTGATTATCTTTCATTGCTAATAGCTTCACAGACTGTTTGTGCTGCTAAGTCGCTTCAGTCATGTCTGACTCTGTGCGACCCCATAGATGGCAGCCCACCAGGCTCCCCCGTCCCTGGGATTCTCCAGGCAAGAACGCTGGAGTGGGTTGCCATGTCCTTCTCCAATGCATGAAAGTGAAAAGTAAGTCAGGTCGCTCAGTCATGTCCGACCCTTAGCGACCCAATGGACTGCAGCCCACCAGGCTCTTCCTTTCGTTGGATTTTCCAGGCAAGAATACTGGATTGGGGTGCCATTACTTTCTCCACAGACTGTTTCTACTCCTATTTTTAAATGTGACTCTTAAAAGCTGAGCATAACAGTGATCAAGGAAAGGGGATGGGGTGGGCACCACAAAAAAATGCAGAGCTTTGCCAGATTTTCAGTAACTGAGGGCAACCTAAAAATTGGGAAAAAATGCTGCAATTGACAAAAGGGGCAGATGGAAGGAAGCAGTTCCTTAAAATCTGACATATTTGAAAGGAAGGCAAGAAGAAAGCTTATCTAGCATAAGCTGAAGGGCTACTTCTTGTGCCTTCATTTCTGTGTCATTTAATTATTTGGGAAAAGATTCGGGATTGCCGGAAAAGTAGCTTAAGAACAGCTGAGAGAGGATGTCCTTGGTGGTCCAGTGCCAAGCCGTGGGTTCAATCCCTGGTCAGGGAGCTAAGGTCCCAGCTGCTGTGGAGCAGCCGTGTGCTTCAAGTGCTGGGCCGAACTAGAGAGCCGTGTGCCAAAATAGAAGAAACAGTCCCCACACAGCCGAGTAAGTAAAATACATATTAAGAAAAAATAGCTGAGGGACATCCTTGGTGGTCCAGTGATTAAGGTTCCATGCTCCCCTTTGCCATGTGGTGATTTTCAAATTCTGCCATTCTTTTCTCCTGTGTTAACAGGAGCTTCTGTGAGGAGGCGCTGTCCTACCTCCCATGTATTTATTAACTCATACTGCGTGTTTTTCTCTTTGCTTATTTAGGTTGTTCAAATTGCTCCAGGTTTGGCCACTGGGAGGTCTTTCAATTTGGCTCCTGTGTCCTTTCAGCACGGTCCCCTGGCTTTTTAAGCGCATCCGTCCTTTCTGGTATCACGTGTTCCAGGTGCTTCTTGAGCATCTCCTGCCCCAGCTCTGAGATGGACTGTTTCTCAGAGGGGCTCTGGTTCTTTTCAGGGAGAAGAGTATTGAATCCCGATCTGCGCACTAGTGTGTCCATCGCTGCCAGGCTGTCTCTAGACTGTATCTTGCGTCTTCCCACCCCATCCCTCCCACCACCCCCTTGCTACAAGTCGTCACCACATTTCATCCGGATAACTGCCTCTTTACGGGCCCCCCACCCCAGTCTTGCCTTCCTCCAAGCCCCTCCAAGCAGTAGCAAAAATAGAACTTTAAAACATTAGCTGGAAGACAAAAGAGTAATACTTAAGCTATTAAACAAAGTCAGGGACCTTTAATTCTTCCTCGAGGACTGTAGCTGATGTTCTGAGCCGTGTTCTTTGAGCTGTTTTATAGGTACTGAAACCCCTACCAGGAGGGGGATGTTAACTTATGCTGCCCACAAGCACATAGATCCCCCCTCCCCAGACCAGTTGGAACCAGAAGGCTGATGATGCTGACTCCCAATTACTTCACCATCAACCAATCAGAAGACAGTCCACTAGCGATCACACCCTCTCTGGACCATTTCTATAAAACTCCTCACTACTCCCTCCAGGGCGGGACACAGTCTAGTGGGCATTAGCCTGCTATGGCCTCCTTTGCCTGGCAAAACAATAAAGCTCTTCTACTTTGTCCGAACAACCAAGACATTAGCTGCTGCTGCTAAATCACTTCAGTCGTATCCGACTCTGTGTGACCCCATAGATGGCAGCCCACCAGGCTCCGCCGTCCCCGGGATTCTCTAGGCAAGAACACTGGAGTGGGTTGCCATTTCCTTCTCCAATGCATGAAAGTGAAAAGTGAAAGTGAAGTCACTCAGTCGTGTCCGACTCTTCACGGCCCCATGGACTTCAGCCTACCAGGTTCCTCCGTCCATGGGCTTTTCCAGGCAAGAGTACTGGAGTGGGTTGCCATTGCCTTCTCCAAAGACATTAGCTAGACCCCATCATTTCCTTGCACAAAACCTTTTGCTGGATGTTCAAGGGTAGGGCCAGATAACTGAAATCACTCATAGACATATACAGATACAGGGGTGTATCTGTAAGATATGCTTGCAGCCTGCCATATCTTAGCACAGGATTGGCAAACTTCTTTTAAAAGGACCAGAATGAAAATGTTCTAGTTTTGCAGGCCATTCAAATCTGCTGTTGCAGCCCCAAAGCAGGCACAGACGATGTGCAAGTGTATGAGTGTGGCTATGTTCCAATAAACCTTTATTTACAAAAGCAGGCAGTGGGCTGGATAGGCCTGAGAGCCATAGATTGTCAACCTCTGCCCTAGAGGGCTTCCCTGATGGCTCGGCAGGTAAAGAATCTGCCTGCAGTGCAGGAGACACAGGAGGTGCAGGCTCGATACCTGGGTCAGGAAGATCCCTGGAGGAGGAAATGACAGCCCACTGCAGCATTTGTGCCTGGAAAGTCTCATGGACAGAGGAGCCTGGTGCACTGCGGTCCAGAATGTCACAAAGAGACAGTTTTCTAAAGCTTGCCAGAAACTGCTGAGAACCTTTAGAAAGCTCTCAGTGGGCAGCTGCATAGCTGATCCACACAAAATTCTCCGGAAAGTTGCCACCAGCTAGCCTGTCTTCCTCTGTCTGCCAAGCCTCTTAAGGGTGCCCCCCACAACACTGGCAGAACCTGAAACCACAGGGAAGGGGATTCTGGGAAATATCAAAACAGCAACCAGTTAGCCTGGTGGCGTTCCTGTCTCCATGGACTGAAATTCCTCCCTTGCTCACTGCACACTCTTCCCTGTGTTCTCCTCTCTCAGTTCTTCAAACCTACTGGTCTCTTTTCTACCTCTGGACCTTTGCATGTGCTACCCTATTTGCTTGGATTGCTCTTTCTACCTTCTTCCCTCTTTTTTATCTTTTAGATCCCAGATCAAAGGGTACTGTCTTGGAAAGGCCTTCCCTGACCCCTTTATTTAAAACTGCCTCCCCTTCTACTAGAATCTGTCTTATCTCAAAGCTAAGGAACTATTTTATTCCTTGTTATATTTCCAGGATTTACATGCAGATGTGCTCAGATTGTCATTAAATGGATCTAACCCCACAACTGGCTAACGTGGTACCTACTTTATATGCTGTATTGATTGATTGTTGGTCTGCCTTCTATACCCATATAAAGTCGGAGGGCAGAAGTTAGAACTCTACCACTTATTCCTTACAGCTAATCCCTGAAATAGGAGCATAGTCGGTGTTCAGTATATATTTGTTAGATGGATCCGGGATGAGCCTCACAAATTTTAGGGATTTCCCTGGCGATCCAGGGATTAAGACTTCACTCTTCCACTGTAGATGGTGTGGGTTAGATCCTTTGTTGGGGAACTAAGATCCCGCCTGCTGCCTGTGGCCAACCAAACAAAACCTCATATATTAAAAAAAAAAAAAAACCTTCCTGTGGGGACTTCCCTAGTGGTCCAGTGGCTAAGACAGTGCTGCCACTGCAGGGGGCCCAGGTTCAATCCTTGGTGGGGGAACTACACCCCAAGTGCTGCAATAAGACCTGGCACAGCCAAAAATATTTTTAAAAAACACTTTACTGTGCATGGTAAATACTAGATAACCATAGAGATCAGGTAGAATTACATAGCAGAGTTTGCTTTTTATTGGGTGTGTTCTGATGTCCATTCAGTGTCTAGACTTTTCGTATTTCTGTGGGGCAGGCAACAAAAACAAGGACAGGAACTCTGCCTTTGGAACAGCCACTCTGCCTGAGGGAACCCTGCGCCGTCAGCTCTCTCCCCTCTGAGTGAGGGGACCCTGCGTCCTCTCAGCTCTCTCTCCTCTGAGTGAGGGGCCCTACGTCCTCTCAGCTCTCTCCCCTCTGCATGTGGGGACCCTGCGTCCTCTCAGCTCTCTCTCCTCTGCATGTGGGGACCCTGCGCCCTCTCAGCTCTCTCCTCTGAGTGAGGGGACCCGGCTCCCTGTCAGCTCTCTCTCCTCTGAGTGAGGGGACCCTGCGTCCTCTCAGCTCTCTCCCCTCTGAGTGAGGGGACCCTGCGTCCTCTCAGCTCTCTCCCCTCTGCATGTGGGGACCCTGCGTCCTCTCAGCTCTCTCTCCTCTGCATGTGGGGACCCTGCGCCCTCTCAGCTCTCTCCCCTCTGCGTGAGGGGACCCTGCGCCCTCTCAGCTCTCTCTCCTCTGAGTGAGGGGACCCTGCGTCCTCTCAGCTCTCTCCCCTCTGAGTGAGGGGACCCTGCGCCCTCTCAGCTCTCTCCCCTCTGAGTGAGGGGACCCTGCGTCCTCTCAGCTCTCTCCCCTCTGAGTGAGGGGACCCTGCGCCCTCTCAGCTCTCTCTCCTCTGAGTGAGGGGACCCTGCGTCCTCTCAGCTCTCTCCCCTCTGAGTGAGGGGACCCTGCGCCCTCTCAGCTCTCTCTCCTCTGAGTGAGGGGACCCTGCGTCCTCTCAGCTCTCTCCCCTCTGAGTGAGGGGACCCTGCGCCCTCTCAGCTCTCTCTCCTCTGAGTGAGGGGACCCTGCGTCCTCTCAGCTCTCTCCCCTCTGAGTGAGGGGACCCTGCGCCCTCTCAGCTCTCTCTCCTCTGAGTGAGGGGACCCTGCGTCCTCTCAGCTCTCTCCCCTCTGAGTGAGGGGACCCTGCGCCCTCTCAGCTCTCTCTCCTCTGAGTGAGGGGACCCTGCGTCCTCTCAGCTCTCTCCCCTCTGAGTGAGGGGACCCTGCGCCCTCTCAGCTCTCTCTCCTCTGAGTGAGGGGACCCTGCGTCCTCTCAGCTCTCTCCCCTCTGAGTGAGGGGACCCTGCGCCCTCTCAGCTCTCTCTCCTCTGAGTGAGGGGACCCTGCGTCCTCTCAGCTCTCTCCCCTCTGAGTGAGGGGACCCTGCGCCCTCTCAGCTCTCTCTCCTCTGAGTGAGGGGACCCTGCGTCCTCTCAGCTCTCTCCCCTCTGAGTGAGGGGACCCTGCGCCCTCTCAGCTCTCTCTCCTCTGAGTGAGGGGACCCTGCGTCCTCTCAGCTCTCTCCCCTCTGAGTGAGGGGACCCTGCGCCCTCTCAGCTCTCTCTCCTCTGAGTGAGGGGACCCTGCGTCCTCTCAGCTCTCTCCCCTCTGAGTGAGGGGACCCTGCGCCCTCTCAGCTCTCTCTCCTCTGAGTGAGGGGACCCTGCGTCCTCTCAGCTCTCTCCCCTCTGAGTGAGGGGACCCTGCGTCCTCTCAGCTCTCTCCCCTCTGAGTGAGGGGACCCTGCTCCCTGTCAGCTCTCTCCTCTGAGTGTGGGGACCGGACCCTGCGCCCTGTTAGTTCTCTCCTTCACCTTAAGATGTCACTAAGTGACTTGGCCGTGGCTTCTGCTGGCTGTTGCTAAGAGAGCTGGGAGGTCAGGCCAGGACGGGAGGAAATGACCCGGTGTTATGAGCAAATCTCCCACTTCCTCCAGCGCCCGGCAGACAAGGTGCTGATGTATCCCCCCAGCTCTTGCTTTACGGGTCGGGTCGGGGTGGGCGGCGGGGTGGCGTTCATTAGCACACCTGATATTCTGGAGCCTGGCAACTTCTGTTTTCTTCTTCAGCCAGAAGCTTAATAAATCAGGCCAAACCAGATAAATTACTTCCCGCCATGGGTCCAGCACTGTTCCTAGGACACTGGAATGGATTCAAATGTCCAGTAGTATTTCTGCTCTCAAGAAGTGATGGGGGAGCTGAGAAATACAGGAATTAACAAACTAAAAGTAGTCGGAAATCCTACAGGCAGTATGGTTTTCTGGATTGGATCCCAACGCCGAGAAAAAGGACATCAGTGGGGAAAATCAGTGAAATGCAAATAATGTATCTAGTTTAGTTAACTTAACAGTGTTGAACCCAATATTAATATCTTAGTCTGTGAACTAGGAGAAGCTGGGTGAAGCATATCTAGAAGGTTCTGTGCTATTTTTGAAATATTTCCATGAATGTAAAAGTAGTTGTGAAAGCGTATGAGGCAGTGCTGGCTTGAATAGCATGGGTATACGTAACAGGCTCCCAAGGCAGTGAACGAGTTCCTGAAACTGAACAGACCTGGGACGAATCCCCATCTCTACCACTTCAGCTGTGTGACCTTAACTAAGTGGCCAGCCTCTCAGAGCGTTAGTTTTCTGATGTTTAAACAATGTTTGTGCCATCGGGTTGTCTGAGGGCTCCATGAGACGACACCTCCTGGTGTGGTACCTTCATGTGATCAATCCTCAATAAATGTTAGCCTTCTCTTCTCTGTCATTTCGGGAAAAGGGGCAAACAGCTGTGCTTAGGTTTTTGGAAAATAAATAACAAAAGGTGAGATTTGTATTGGTCACCAGGGATGGCCAGTTTGTTTTAGAGAACCAGGAAGGGGATAAAGTTCCCACCTGAATCTGAGCCAGAGAATCAATTCTGATGAGTTTTAAAATCTATGAAAGGCATTTCTTAAGCTGTTGAAAGGAGGCATTTTCTATTAGAATTGGTCTTAAAAACTTGTGGGTGTTTTTTCCTAAGATAAAATCAGAGATGAATAAAACAGTATTTTGTGAAGATTATTCACTGTAGTTCCTGTTATAAAGGCATAATATCAGAAACCACTTCAATACCCCCAAGTAGAGAAGAATCTGTCTAAATAACATACTTCTGGACAACCCCCTTCCCCCCCGCCCCGTGGTGGTCCAGTGGCAAAGACTCCACATCCCAAGGCAAGTTCCATACTGGTCAAGGAGCTAGATCCCTCATGCTGCAACGAAGATCGAGATCCAGGTGCCACAACAAAGACCCAGCACAGCCAAATAAATAAATGTTTTACAGGTATATTTTAATAATAGTAACTAAATAAATAACTTATAAGTTTATTCATTCCATGGAATTCCCTGAAGACATTTTTAAAAATGGAAAGCAAGTGTCTGTCTGTATATATACATGTATATTTATAGGACACAGTCATACACAAAGACACACTGGCAAAAAATAGGGTTCAGAATGTGCACACAGTGTGCTCCTTTTGTATGTCAGAAAGAGTATATGTGAGTATTCACATATCCATCCAGCATCACTGGGAAGATACGCTGCTGTTGCTGCTGCTGAGTTGCTTCAGTCGTGTCCGACTCTGTGTGACCCCATAGATGGCAGCCCACCAGGCTCCCCCGTCCTTGGGATTTTCCAGGCAAGAGTACTGGAGTGGGGTGCCATTGCCTCCTCCGTGGGAAGATACATAAGAACCTAATAGTCGTGACTGCTGCTTGATCTGCACCGAGAAAAAAGACTGTCCACCTTGTTAAAAATCACATTCATCCTTTTTTTTTTTGTTTTTTTGGCTGCACCACGTGGCATACGAGATCCTCGTTCCCCGAGCAGGGATCAAACTCGTGCCCATGTTAAAAATGTTACTGCCGATAAAATTCTACATTTTTTGTTTAGGAGTATTTAACTAGAGTTTGTAGCAGACTTATTTCTTCAATATATTTTTAACCTTTTTATAGTAGAAAATTTCAAACATATACAGGGAGTGAAAATCATAACGAGCCTATCTGCGTTCATGGCCAGATGTCAACAATGATGTAACTTCTGTTCTGATTTTGTAATATATTCACCTTGTTTTCACCAATTGCACAAAAATTAATCATTGTAAAGTAACTCAATTCTGACCAGATAAACTGAACTTTTTAAAACTTATATGTAAATTTCCTTGCCAAGAAGTTTGATAAGGTGACCAATAAAGGACTTCCAAGGCAAAAGTGTTTATAACATTTAAAAAATGTTTGTTAGATTAGTATCAATTCTGTGGGGATGTGGAATTGAAGTGCAAATTTAAGAAAGAAAAAGTTAAATAGTGACATAAAATTTTGACTTTAAAGTACAGGTTATTTCTTTTTCAAACTTGAAGCTTTTATTTTGTATTGGGGGTATAGCGATGTTGTGGTCGTTTTGGGTGAACAGCAAAGGTACTCAGCCATACATATACATGTATTCATTCTCCTCCAAACCCCCCTCCCATCCAATCTGGCACATAACACTGAGTTCCATGTGGGATACAGTAGGGCCTTGTTGATTCCATTTTGAATATAGCACTGTGTACATGACCCTCCCAAACTCCGTAAGTATCCCTGCCCCCCACCCCCCAACAGTCTTAAGTTTGTTTCCTAAGTCTGTGAGTCTCTTTCTGGTTTGTAAGCTCATTTGTATCGTTTCTTTTTAGATTCCACGTATAAGGGATGGCATACTCTCTGTCTCCCTCTCTGGCTGACTTTAACTTCAGTCAGTATGACTCTTTAGGTCCATCCACGTTGCTACAAGTGGCATTATGTCATTCTTTTTAATGGCTCAGTAATATTCCAGTGTGTGTATATGTGTGTGTGTGTGTGTGTGTATGTATGTGTGTGTGTATGTGTATGTATGTGTGTACCACCTCTTCACCCATTCCTCTAATGATGGACACTTAGCTTGTTCCCACGTCTTGGCCACTGTAAACAGTGCTGCAGTGAACACTGGGGTGTATGTATCCTTCCGAGTCGTGTTTTTCTCCTGGATCCATGCCCAGGAGTAGGATTCCAGGGTCTTATGGTAGCTCTATTTTTAGTTTTTTAAGGAACCTCCATACTGAAGAACAGATTATTCGTGCATGATTTAAGTGGATAATGGGAGGTCAAGAATACATGATATTTAGATTATTTTCAATGCATTTAACAAATTATGTATTAACAGCAACTCATTACAATGTCCCAGAATCCTCTTAAGCTACTTAAACATGTGAAAATCTTGTAGATGTCAACTTTAAAGCACATAAGAGGTTTTTTTTTTTAATATTTTATAGAGTCTAAGAGGAAAACAGTTTGAAGATCACTGCCCTAGACTAACTGATGGTTGTTTCCAAGTCTCAGGGAACTGTTGTGAACAGAGAGAGAGTCATGTCAGCCTGAACCCTGAGAGAGGAAAGGGAGCCTGGAACCTGAGATTGAGGCCTGATTGAGGCCTGTCTTTCCCACTATCCATAATGATTGAGTTGGATTATTTCAGAAAGATGGGGTTGATTTAACACTTGAAAATCAACCACTTTAATTCATCCATCCAAACTTTGGGTCACAGACATTTGTCGTCTTGTGCTCAGTTGCTACAGTGGAGCCCAGTTCTTTGCAACCCTATGGACTGTAGCCTAGCAGCCTCCTCTGTCCGTGGAGTTCTCCAGGCAAGAACACTGGAGTGAGTTGCCGTTTCCTTCTCCATCAGTTGCTACAGTGGAGCCCAGTGCTTTGCAGCCCTATGGACTGTAGCCTGCCAGGCTCCTCTGTCCGTGGAGTTCTCCAGGCAAGAACACTGGAGTAGGTTGCCGTTTCCTTCTCCATCAGTTGCTACAGTGGAGTCCAGTGCTTTGCAGCCCTATGGACTGTAGCCTAGCAGCCTCCTCTGTCCTTGGAGTTCTCCAGGCAAGAACACTGGAGTGAGTTGCCGTTTCCTTCTCCATCAGTTGCTACAGTGGAGCCCAGTGCTTTGCAGCCCTATGGACTGTAGCCTGCCAGGCTCCTCTGTCCGTGGAGTTCTCCAGGCAAGAACACTGGAGTAGGTTGCCGTTTCCTTCTCCATCAGTTGCTACAGTGGAGTCCAGTGCTTTGCAGCCCTATGGACTGTAGCCTAGCAGCCTCCTCTGTCCTTGGAGTTCTCCAGGCAAGAACACTGGAGTGAGTTGCCGTTTCCTTCTCCATCAGTTGCTACAGTGGAGCCCAGTGCTTTGCAGCCCTATGGACTGTAGCCCGGCAGCCTCCTCTGTCCGTGGGGTTCTCCAGGCAAGAACACTGGAGCGGGGTGTCATGCCTTCTCGGGGGGATCTTCCTGACCCAGGGTTAGTCTTCGTCTTCTGCACTGGCAGACAGGCTCTTTACCACTGCCACTTCCCTGGCCATTAAAATAAAGAAACACCAGCAGCCACCGTCCCTTCCTTTACCTGTCAAACAACCTGTTGAAGACAACCTGTTTTCTCTTGGAAACTTTTTACTTTCTTCAATGCATATGTGAAAGTGTCAGTCAGTGCATGGGTACTGGAAGGGAAACGTGTGTGCTGTAACCAGCCGCCCTGAAACACTGGGGCCGCCATGTTTCTTCTCCCTGGCTGCATGTTCTAACAGTGTTCTTTCAAGAGTGGCTTGTTGCCTAACTTCAGCTGGAATCCCTGTAGACTCCTGGGCCCCCACCCAGAACCACTGAGTCAGGCTTTCTGAAAATCTGCACTTTAAACATCTCCCCTCTCCCCAGTACCCCAAAGTTTGTAAAATGTCATTCCAACTGATGCTTTTGAACCGTGATATTGGACAAGACTCTTGAGAGTCCCTTGGACTGCAAGGAGATCCAACCAGTCCATCCTGAAGGAGATCAGTCCAGAATATTCGTTGGAAGGACTGACGCCGAAGCTGAAGCTCCAATTCTTTGACCATCTGATTCGAAGGACTGACTCATTGGAAAAGACTCTGATACTGGGAAAGATTGAAGGCGGGAGGAGAAGGGGACGACAGAGGATGAGATGGTTGGATGGCATCACTGACTCAACTGACATGAGTTTGAGTAAACTCCGGGAGTTGGTGATGGACAGGGAGGCCTGGCGTGCTGCAGTCCACGGAGTCGAAAAGAGACTGAGCAACTGAAATAAACTGAACTGACCTCACATTTATTCTTTACACTGCCCTGAAAATTAAATCTCTGTTTTATTCTCACACAGGGACCTTCTCCCAATCCTGTCTTGGCCTTTCTCCTACCTGACTTCCTCCTCTGGATCCCTTTGAGGATTTCACTTCCTTCCACTGCTCCCCCAAATCCACATGGCTGTGGCCATACTCAGTCACTTCAGTCGTGTCTGACTCTGTTTGACCCCATGGACTGTAGCCCACCAGGCTCCTCTGTCTGTGGGGTTCTCCAGGCAAGAACACTGGAGTGGGTTGCCATGCCCTCCTCCAGACGATCTTCCCCACCCAGGGATGGAACCCACGACTCTCACATCTCCTGCATTTGCAGGTGGAGTCTTTGACACGAGCACCACCATGTGCTCCCCAATACATCTGCCCCCCTTCCAAGGCATGCTCTTCAACTTCAGCTGCCTGCCTTACTGCTGACGGCTCCCGGGATTCTTCTAACAATAGTCCGCTTGGTTGAGTACTTACTGAGGGACGTGCCCTAGACCTTGACTTTGGATTAGCTCACTCATTTTCCCAGAGTAGCTCTTTGAGATGGGTCATCGTCACCCTCCTACAAATGATGACACAGAACCTCAGAGGGAGAAGCAACTTCTTCCAGCTTGTAAGAATTTAAACTGGGTTTTGAACTTGGGACAATCTGACCTCTTAACCTCTCTGTAGGTATCTCACCTGTGCTCCAAAGGCCTGACACGGCACTCCATGCAGCCCCTTCTCTCTCTCCCTCCCCCACTCTCAGGCCAGATAGCTTCCCTTTGCCTCTCCAGAACCACGGGATGTAACCCCACGTCCCGAGTCTTCACATCTCCTGGAAATATTTCCCCACAGACCTCTGACTTCATCCTTCCACCCTTTCATCTCACAGTTTTTGCCACTCACTCTCCTATTACTAAAAATGGTTGAGTCTCTCAGAAGTTATCTGAACTTAGTGGCAGAGCCAGAAACAGACTGACATGCTCGATTATAGAAGCTTCTCCACCGGGAAATAGGACACTGCTGAGTCCATATTCTACTAAGTTCAAGTGACCGAACACAGATCACCCTTGTGGCACATCAATGTAAACCTAACCTTTCCTTTTCTAACCTAATCACATGCTGCTTCTTCCCCACTTTTGGCTCTGTCATTACTTTAGTATTTACCCAAAATGAACAATTAGTGTTCATAGATGCTTCAAAAGTAAGCACAAACAGGAAAATGCGGTAGACCAGAAGGCTGCCCATAGTGGCTTTGGCCATCAATCCAGCCTAAAGATGTGATGCCACCAAATGCGGTTTTATTAGTTTTTCAATCTGAAGTGAAGTCGCTCAGTCGTGTCCGACTCTTTGTGACCCTGTGGACTATAGCCTACCAGGCTTCTCCGTCCATGGGATTCTCCAGGCAAGAATACTGGGGTGGGTTACCATTTCCTTCTCCAGGGGATCTTCCTGATCCAGGGATTGAACCTGGGTCTCCAGCATTGGAGGCAGCGCTTTAACCTCTGAGCCACCAGGGAAGAGGGTTATCTCTAATGTCAATTTTTTAACACACCCCCAGAATTTAGCGTTGTCTTGAGAGGTCAGAGTCCAGCAACACTAGGTCCGCTTTACTAATGTCAGTAACTGGTAAGGGCAGAATGCTGGGCAGTTCTGTTTAGACGGGACCTGGCCTCCCAGACCACTGCTTCTCTACCCGTCTGCCCTCCCTCTGTCTGCCCCCCGGTGCCAGCGGCCCTTCACCTTCCCCCTGGCCTTCTTTGTATAATCTGCTTTGCAGTCTCCCTTTAGACCTGGGCAGGAAGGACCCCTGCCCTGGACGCTTCACTTCTGTGGTTCTGAATATAAAATATGCTCACAAAACATTTATTAAAAAATCATGGGCAGGGACTTCCTTGGTGGTCATGGTTGAGACTTCACCTTCCAGTGCAGGAAATGCGGGTTCAATTCCTGGTCAGGGAGCTAAGATTCCATATGCCTTGTGGCCAAAAAAAACCCAAACAGAACAGAAACAATATTGTAACAAGTTCAATGAAGACTTTAAAAATGGTCCATATAAAAAATCCTAAAATCGTGGGCACGTCGGCCCCTCAGCACCTGGTACTCAGTGATGGCATCGTGCAAGCCATGGCGTTAAGCATCCTTACCCATGACTGACGTCTTTACGTCTCTGGGACTGTTCTGCCAAGCCAAAGGCGGTTGCTTCTGAACTCCTTGAAGGTTTGTGGTTGTCTTGCTGCCAATATCAGACAACACTCTGCAGTGTAAAGAGGATTTGAGCAGGGAAAGTACTTTAAGAAAGAGAAAGGATAACTGAATTGACTGTCGAAGCCTCCTCCCGCGCCGTAAGTTAGTGAGATTCTTGCATAGTCCATCGCCCCATCAACGCCAGAGCTTCCCCTTTCTGTCTCTCATTGTCCCAGTTCATGATTCGAGAGGTGGTACAAAGAGCACAATATTGGTACCAGCTGCACACGGCAACAGAGAACATTTTATAATATTAACTCATATTGTCTTCCATTTGCATATACATTGGTCTTGGTGTAGCAGGCTTAGGTTCTCAACACTGGCAGTTAGATGAACACTGACTGAATGCTGCAATTGAAAATAGTTTTATTTTTATAACGTATTTAATGGGCTTTAACAAATACTTTATATATTTTTTTCAGCTTTGTTTAAATGATTTTTACATAAAGCTTGATGTCAATTAATTATCATTTGTATTTTACCTTTCCATCTTAAATAATTTTGTTTTGGAAGAAAAATATTTTTAAATGTTTATGAAGTATTTACTTTTTAGCATGTAGTTTTTTAATGAGGATTCAAATCTTTTATACTTTGATCATTGTATTTTATTTTTTAAAACTTTTTAGATGATTATTGTCAAAATCAGGGGTCAACAAATGACAGGATTTTATTTCAAGCAGCCTCAGGGCAATATTTATCCCATGAACTAAGAATGGTTTTTATATTTTTAAAGGTTTGTAAAACAAACCGAGACAAACATATGAAAGGGACTATATGTAGGCCACAAAGCCTAAAGCATTTATTATCTGGCTCTTTACAAAAATATTTTATAGTCTTTGGTAAATAGAATATAACTTTATGGAGAAAAACTGACTAAAACGACACATTTTTTTATTTTATTGAAATGGAAGCAACAAAAGGAAATGGGATACATATAATAATTTATGAGTTATGTTTGTTACGTGACTATCAAGGCCCATCTTCAGCACACCCAGAGTTCTGGGTGCGTGTGGTAAGTAAATTCTCTCCTCTGTGGTGGTTTGTGGGATCACGTACAGACAGTAGCTTGGGAGTTCCCTGGCAGCCCGGTGCTCAGGACTTGCTTGGGGCCTGAGCTCGCTCTCTGACTGGTGAACTAAGACCCTGCATGCCACTCAGTGTCACCAAATTTAAAAACAAAAAAAAAAGCACAATAGCTTGTCTGTGTTGCTTTTGTCGTTATGAATGCATGTGTCTCAGATGGGAAGCTCAGGTGTTGGAAGGTTCGCTTCATGACTTTTACGCCTCCTGACGCGCAGGACGCAGACCATGCTGGAAGACCTGCCCCCTGCTTTCCTCTGCGCCTTGAGTGCGTGCCTCTGGGTTTCAGCCTTGCCTGAGCCTAAAAATTTTGGCCAGCCTCAAGTGGCAGAGCCCAGAGCCCATCACCGTCTGTTGGCGCTGAGCAGGTCTTTGTCACACTTTTGCTTCCGTGTGGCGTTTTGTTCAAATCTAGAAAAGCTCTGAGTTGAACATGCATAACTAGAGAAGTTTCTGTACTTTTCGTGAATACTCTGGATATATAATAACTTCAAAATACCTACAGCAGCAAAGGTGTTTTATGAGACAACATCTTTTTTTAAACTTTATTTTGTATCGGTGTATTAACGGGCCTCCCTGGTGGCTCAGTGGTAAAGAATCTGTCTGCAATGCAGGAGACCTGAGTTCGATCCCTGAGTTGGGAAGATGCCTTGGAGGAGAGCATGGCAACCCACTTCAGTTCTCTTCCTTGCAGTGCCATGGACAGAGGAGCCTGGCGGGGTACAGTCAGTAGGGTACAGAGTCAGACACAACGACCAAAGCAACTAAGATCAGCAGCATGGCCGATTAAAAATATTGTGATAGCTTCAGGCGCACAGTGAAGGGACTCAGCCACACGTATACATGTGTCCACTCTCCCCCCAACAACCCCCCCATCCAGGCTGCCACATAACACTCAGCAGAGTCCCCTGTGCTGAACAGCAGGTCCTTGCTGGTGATCCATGTTAAATGTAGCAGTGTGTACATGTCCATCCCAGACTCCCTAACTATCCCTTCTCCTCATTCTTCCCCAAACTCCCGCTTCCCACACCATTAAGTTTGTTCTCCAAGAGTCAATGTTTTATAAATCAGTTCATTTGCATCACTTCTTTTTAGGTTCCACGTGTCATAGGATATTTCTCCTCTTGGCTGGCTGACTTCATTCAGTATGACAGTCTCTAGGTCCATCCATGTGAGAGGCAACTTTTTTTTTTCCTTTGAGGCAACATTTTATCCTTGGGACAGGGGAGTCCTTTTGGTCAAATCCTTTCTTTTACTAATCGGCATGTGTTGCCAGTGCTTTGGGCCAGTGTTTCCGTTCAGTCTTGCAGGCCTTTTTATTGATACAGTTTCAACACCAGGAAAGATACACATCTTCCAGTTACTTGATGGAAGAAAGATGGGAGAGCACTGATAATCCCACAGAGAGTTTCCATCCCCTGGCCGCTGGAGGCAAAATGAGACAGAAGAGAAAGGAAGTGAGAGATGGTAGGGGAGGAGCGGGGGAGAGGACACACCGGCGCTGACCCCCGCCGGGTCCTTGTGAGCCCCGTCTGCCTTAACCACTGCCTCCTGAACCGCTTTCCCCAGCTACACCAGTTCCTTTCTTTCAGGATGGGCAGAGGTGCGTTGTTCCTTCTAAGGGTGAGCCTTGGCGAATTGGCGCTCCGGGGTCTCTGTCCCGACGCCCAGCCAACCAGCCCCAAAGTGCAGGCTGTCGGCGGTCACACTCCACTCGAGACGACAAACACTCCACTCGAGACGACAAACAGACCACCCCTCCCCGTGGTGTCCCTGGAAACACCTGTGATGCCTTCTGCTCTGGGGTTGAGTCCCGAGAGGCTCCAAGCGTGCAGAGAGTGACTGTCCCTACTGGCTGAGAAGGTGCGAGGCGCCTGCAGAACAGTATCTGGATCCTGTTCTTTAAAGGAATCGGGAATTTGCTCTTCCCACATTCGGATTTACATCTAACACTATTTTGTCCTGCGCTGTAGCTATTGAAAGTTGCCAGACCTAGAGCTAGCTCTTTCCGTGGCTTTCAGTTTCACACCTTGAGGCTCTTTACCATAATCAGCCAACTAATTTACACAACTCTAGGTAATTATACTTCTGAGTGGTCCTTTCATGGGGCTCAACCTGTAAAAGCCAGAAAGGGGGAAAATAAAGTTTTTTTCTAAGAAATAAAGAAAGCTGTTCACTTTTGTTGTTTAATCGTGCAACTCACTTTTAAAAGATACTTTGAAGAGGTAACCTGAGCAAACTTGCTACCTTTTCAACATTCCTTAAATTTCCCATAATACTTTTTAAAATATTCTTTAATCACGTCTCACTGACTTTCATTTCATCGCTTTGAATTGGGGGAAAATGCTCAAGATCTTCTGTTTTCTTGTTTTGAAAATAGTGATTCCAAAGGCAGGTCAGGGGCCTTTTTCCCTATATAGGATTTTATTTTAAAATTCAGAGCCACTGTCCTGACATGCTGGACATTGAAGTTTTTTTGTGCCTAAAAATTTCCCTTAATTCCATCAGTGACGTATTTTGATGTTTGTAAACCCAACAGAAGGCAGAGTCCCGAGTAACCAGACACAAGTTAGTAATAGAAAAGAGTTCGGAGTTCTCAGGGACTCTGACTCCTCTTCAGAACCGCCTGAAGAGAGATTGACCATTGACAATTTAAATCTTCAATGCTTTATCTCTTTGTCTGAATCTTGGAATGCCATTGATACCCTCTTTGTATTTATAATTGTTTTAATTAGCCACCCAGCAGGGGTGCCTCCCCCAACTGGATTATGGGTAGCACAGCAGGACCTTACAACCCAGTTAAAACAAAGCCTAGACTTTATGGCTCGCTTAATTTCTTTTATCTGTATCAATAATTTTTTCTTTTTTCTCTTACTCTCCCTCATTTTCACTAATTTTTTCTCCTGCCTCCCCCTGGTGTTTGTGCAGGGGCAGGAGCAAAAAGCTCGGGCTCCCAAAATGGCTTTGCTTTTGAAGACTCCAAGAATTATGGAAAAACCTCTGCTGTGAATATTTATCAGCAGCTCACATCTCTCAGAGGAAAACAGCACAGATGTGCTCGTCCCCAGCCCTCCGCCGTGATTGTATCTTGAGCGAGCACGCTGAAATTGATGTCGGTTTCTAAACTTTGGCGGGCGGAGGGGAGGGGAACGTTTGCAGAAAGGCTGCTGTGTTGTCCCCGCGTTGTTTGTTTGTTTCACCACATCCTTCTTTTGTGGATGGAAATCTGGAGGATCGATTATGATGCAGATCTGACACCGTTTGTGGGAGCTGCGTGGCCTGGGATGTTTGGACTTTGGGAAATTCTTGCGTTGTTAGTACTGGTTTTCCTCCACTTTGAACTGGATGCTGCTCCTTTGGTGTGATCACGAACACACTGCCCGATCTGGCGCCTTTCATTGGAAGAACAGAAATGCACGGCTTGTTTGTGGCTTTTTAGAAATTGCCAGGACCTCTCCCTGTCTGTGAGTCTGTAGAACTCCTAGTCTAGAAATTAAAACAGGGCTGATTCCTCTGGGCACATGCATCTCTGCTAAAAGTCATCCTCCTGCACTCTGTTGCAAATAATCCAGTTCAACTTTCTTCTGATCATGCCCCAAAGCATTTATTTGCATTTAAAAAGAAATGATAGCTCCAGTTATCACATATGGAAAAGGCTTTCAACTAGCATCTGTATTTCTGTACAAAGATCTTAAATGTTGTGGAGCCTTACTTTTATTTCTGGAACTTTCCGACAGTTAGCACTGTGTCTGTCCTCCCCCCACCGAGCAACCCGACAACACTGAGGGTGGAGGTGTTGTTTGCATTCTGTGTACAGTTATTTAGTATTTGGGTGTCTTTAAAACCAAGGATGGTTATAATTAAAATTTCACCGTGCTACCTCGGAATTATTTTTGGCTTTGTAACCAGAGCCCCTGACATTCGCTTGCTTTGTAAAACAGCAAATATCACAAAGACCATGCTTAAATACCCACAGCAATTTGTTGAGTGCAATTGTAAGGCTTTGCAATTCAAAGACAGGATTGAGAAGAGGCAGGAAACCCTGTGTGAGCTAGAGGCCCAGGGGTTGGGAGACTCTTGCAGGAGCCTAGTGTCCTTGAGGGGCACTAAATGACTCGAGGATCAAAGACCAAGGAGGCCCGTCAGGTGCCCACGTTGTCACGGCTGACATATATATATTAAGTATATGTATGTTCATGAAAATAGTATAACTTATGGCTGCACAACATCGCGAATGGCTAAATTCCTATTAATTATACACTTCAAAATAGTTAATTTCAAGTGATGTGAATTATATGTGAATCAAAAATTTAAAAATGAGATAATCCTACAAAGAAAAAAGATAATATAGTAATAAAGGTTTGGAGAGCACTGTAAAATTTATGGATTCTCTCTTTTTTTAACGTGCTGCTTCTGGCTTGATCCTCATAGGCCAGGACCCCTTTGTTGTCCATATTTTCAATGTTTATCTCATTTCATATTGAAGCCAGGGGACCCAGCTCACCTCCTGCCACCCTCTAGTGACAACACAGAACTGGAGGCTTAGAGATTAGTGTGGAAGCTTTATAGTGGTGTCAGGCGCCCAGGCCTCAGTAACGAAGCATTTTCACTTCTGTGATTTTTAGTATTATTGCTGTCATTTTTATCCCTGTAAATGTGGCAACACTGACCCGTGATCAAAGGCAGAGAATGCTTTTAAATGTAGAATATAGTTCAAAGTATCAGCAATTGTAATCCCTGTGAACATTAGAGATAAAAAGGAATTTTTAAAATATTTTTTTAAATTAGAGAGGTTTTTATTCCCCTCACGGATATTATTGTGACTCTCTGTATGTCTCTATAAGTATATACCTATCCGTACAAGAAACCTCCATCATTATAAAATACTATATGTATATACTATATATTATAAAATACTATATGTTAGCAGAGGCTTCGAAAGGAAAAAAGATGGAGAAACCCATCATCCCTGGAGTGGGTGGGCTCGTTGGCTTGCCTTTCTGTGGAATGCATTTTGTAACATTTGATTTTTTGTCTGTTTGCCTTCTTCATCTTACATCACCAGTCCTGGAAGCGTGCCAATCACAAAGTGGACCCTCCAGACATTTTTTTTGTGTGAAATCAGTGGGCTTCCCTGGTGGCGCTAGTGGTAAAGAACCCACCTGCCAATGCAGGAGATGTAAGAGACGCAGGTTTGATCCCTGGGTCGGGGACAATCCCCTGGAGGATGACACGGCAGCCCACTCCAGTATTCTTGCCCGGAGAATCCCATGGACAGAGAGCCTGGCGGGCTGCAGTCCATGGACTCGCAAAGAGCTGGACATGAGAGAAGCAACTTAGCACGATATAGTAAATGTGAAACCAGAAAAGCAATAAAAGGAATTGCACAAAATAAGTTTTATGAAATTACTGCCATTATTGGAGTCTGGAAAATACCCTCTGATAACATACTGGTCAAATTTCCAACGAACGATGCGTTTCCAACTTTATTCTTTACTGTCTTTTTTCTTAAGCCCAAACTGAAACAACAAAAGGTTTGTTTTTTTTTTCAGACTCTATTAGAGGCACTAAGCTCCTGCCAGACTCAGCTGGATGGTTCTGTGTTGGTAAATGAATTAGCACAGGGCCGCTCCGCGGGTTTGCAGGGCCTTGCCCGCTTCAGATGGTTTCAACTGTGTCTCCCGAAGTCCCTCTTAATGACATCATTCACATCTGTGGCGACTTAAGCCTCCTGTTTCTTTGAAAACGGAATTTGAGAATATGAAGGGTTTACACTCTCTAAACTAATTAGCAGTGACCAGTAACTCGAGGAGGCCAGTGTGCCCTCTAGGACACTCAGTTTACCTGGGAGTCTCACCACGTCCATCCAGCCATTTCTAGGTAGGTTTCCAAGCCCGGTGAGGGACAGAAGGAGGCGTGTACTTTTTAAAACAGAGAACTAATTAAGTATGGTTCTCCGGAGATTTCTTTCTATAGGATGTGACCTGGCAAACAGATGTAGCATCCAGGATTTGAGAAATGGACTTTCAAGGAAAAGATGGTGCTTTGCACAAAAATGTTTAATTAATAAAGCAATTAGTGAGACTGATGTTTTAAAAGAGAAGACAATAAGAACATTTTCTTGCATGACTGTATCACATGAAATATGTACTGTTTTGTTGCTATTCAGTCATTAAGTCATGTCCAACTCTTTTGTGACCCCATGGACTATAGCCCACCAAGCTTCTCTGTATAATTAGTGAGACTGATGTTTTAAAAGAGAAGACAATAAGAACATTTTCTTGCATGACTGTATCACATGAAATATGTACATGTTTTGTTGCTATTCAGTCATTAAGTCATGTCCAACTCTTTTGTGACCCCATGGACTATAGCCCACCAAGCTTCTCTGTACATGGGATTTCCCAGGCAAGAATACTAGAGTGGGTTGCCATTTCCTTCTCCAGGGTATCTTCCTGATGCAGGGATCAAACTTGCCTCTCCTGAATTGGCAGGTGGATTCTTTACCACTGAGTCACCTGGGAAGTTGTCTGTGTGTATAACGTAAATAGGTAATATATTGCCTTCCATTCTGATATGGAACAACAATCATAAAGATATAGTATATGAAGAAGTCAAGGTATGAAATGGTATACCTAGGATAACAAAAAGTGTACAGGTAGGCAGTTGATCTATACGTATTTGCTTCTAATTACATAGACTCTCTCTGGAAGAATAGTCAAGAAACCTGTATAAGCCAGGAATGTAACCTTGCTCTTCTGAGTCCTAGTGGAGCTTGAACCAAAAGGAAGAAAGTCTGTAGTACTGACCTTGTTTTCATTTGAATTTTGATATCTTGTTCATCATGATTTTTTTCATTAATGTTTTTGTTTCCATAATTTCTTTTCTTTTTTTTTTTTTGAATCTTGTAGCTTTTATTTCAGTCATTAAAAGACGCAGTAAATGGAAACTACACTGATTTACATCAGGCATGCACCTCGACCTGATACTGCTGTTAGTTTCTGACTGGCCCAAATCTTAATTTTTTTCATTGAGGCACATCGTTAAATCTTTTTTG
>SJYC01114051.1:0-12801 GCA_006408675.1 Madoqua kirkii | reverse complement strand
CTAGGGCTTGCTGCTGCTCCTGCTGCTAAGTCACTTCAGTTGTGTCCGACTCTGTGTGACACCATAGACCGCAGCCCACCAGACTCTCCTGTCCCTGGGGTTCTCCAGCCAAGAACACTGGAATGGGTTGCCATTTCCTTCTCCAATGCATGATAGTGAAAAGTGAAAGTGAAGTCGCTCAGTCATATCCAACCCTCAGCGACCTCGTGGACTGCAGCTTTCCAGGCTCTCCGTACATGGGATTTTCCAGGCAAGAGTACTGGAGTGGAGTGCCATTGCCTTCTCTACTGCTAGGGCTTAGCATTTACTAAATGCTGGTGATGATGTATTGGTGGTGTTGCTAACTGCCAGACTTGGCATCAGAAATGATGACCCTTGTCTACATAGAGTCAGTGCTGCTCTCAATTGAGACTAATGCAGGAATTTTATTAATACTGCTCCCCAACTAAATGAAGATAGCCTAGGACATCTAGATGGTCATGTTATGTTTCTGGTACTATATTTTAAGAGAGACTTTAATAACTTGTACCATCTCCATAATGAGGTAAAGTCACTCAGTTGTGTCCTACTCTTTGCGACCCCATGGACTGTAACCTACTAGGCTTCTCTGTCCATGGGATTCTCCAGGCAAGAATACTGGAGTGGATTGCCATTTCTTTCTCCAGGGGATCTTCCCAACCCAGGGATCAAGCCCTGATCTTTCACCTTGGGGGCAGATACTTTATCCTCTGAGCTACCAGGGAAGTCATCTCCATAATAGGGTGACCTAAATAACTTTAAGGACATAGATTTCTTCAGTGTGGAGCAAAGAACACATAGGGACATGATAGCGTGATCAGCTTTGCAGAGCTGCCCTATAGTACATATATTAAATTCATTCCTTTTTTGCTTCCTAAAATAAAACTGATAAAAACTAGAGAAGGGAATTCTCAGTTGAACATGAGCATAAAAACCTTTTTACTCCTAAAGCCTGATAAAAATATAATATAATAGGCTGCTATATAAGGGACTGATATAGGGAGGATGGTAATATCTGTCAATCATATCATTGGGAGATTTGGGGGCTGGGTGAGGAGATGATGGAGTGAGCGGTGAAGTCATCTTTCATCCTGAGACTGGAGGTTGTTCATGGCACTTTTCCAGTCTGGGCACCTCTAGTCAGTACTAAAAGTGAAGGTAGTAGAGTCAGAGATCCTATAAACTTCATGAAAAATAGAAGGACAGGTTTTTGTAAGGGGGAGACGTGAATATGGGGCTGTCTTTTCTGAAGTTTTTGATTTTATATAATAACTACATGTTACTTTAGTAATAAAAACACATTAAGGTAAATAATATATAAAATAATGTACTTTAAACAATAATGTGACATTATGATAAGTTTAGAATTTCAAATCAAGGAGACATTTAGGAGAGCTTCAATATAAAAACTCATTTCTGACACCAGATTATTTGAAGATCATGGGGTTGGCCTTTCCCACTATAGCAATAATCTTTATTGATAAGCCCATTGCCACTGTGAAAGCACCCACAGGTGTCTAACAGTGCTCACTTTGGATCAGGGGAAAGATGCAATGGGTTTGCAAATTTGATAATAATTTTATTTAATATCTCCATTGCTGGGACCAAGAATTCATCAAAGTAGGTTAGCATCATTTTTATAACATCAGAGTAGCTGTGGATGATATATTCAAATGCTAGAATATACATAATACACATGAGAATATCTTATGTCTTAAAAAGTACTTGACAAATATATAATCAGAGGTTTATGATATCTTCATAACTTTATGATTGTAACTTTAGTTCCAACATTGGGGGCTACTGATCTCATAAAGTTTCTAGTATTTCATACTTTCTGACTTCAGTGAAACTAAAACTTGATTTATTTTTTCCAAAATGAGATGAGAGTTTGTGCTGAGCCACATACATACTGTTACCCAGCATGAGTATTCACACTGAGAGACAGTTGGCCTGAGTACTACAGGCTAGCGCTGGGGCAGAGTTTACTCTTAATAAAACAAATGTCGCTCTGTCATTACACTTATTTAGTATCATTTTGTTTAAAAGCTATGTAGCTCTTCTCTGTTAACCATCCCAGAGTGAAATGAAACAGACACCTTCACCATGGTGAGTCAGTGTCCTCTTCATAATCAGGAGCTCACTTCAGAGTGTTGTGGAAGTCTTTCTGGGCATACCCAGAAATACTTAAAATATCATGGAAAGGTAGATATGTTTTTACCCATTTTATTTTATATTTGGATATCCCCTTCATTTTCAAGTTAAAAACTTCCAACAAAGTTTTCAAACAAAAGATATTTAAGGATTGAAAAGTAACTAACTTAATAGTCTTTGTATCACAGTTCCCCAAAACCTTTTTGAGAAAATTTAATAGCAAAACTATTTCTGAAATTTTATGCTAATGCATATATTTTTATTTATTATGTCTACATCTATTAATGTTTACCTCCTCTTAAATTTTAAGTATATCTTGAAGGTTGAACTTTAGTTTATTGACATAATTCACTTTTATAGTAATATAGATTAGACTTGTATTAGACAATCTTCATAAAATTTTCTCCTTAAGAGTGCTCAGTTATAGAATGAGTGTCCAATTCATGTCGGTCAGTATTTCTACCTACAGTGCTCTTTGTTACTCTAAGTTATTTTGAGTTCAAAGTCTCAATTGGAAACATATAAGAGAGTAATTCTTTCTTATATTATCTGAGGAAAGTGATATTTGTGAGATCCAGTTAGAACTATGTATGATATGGTAGAAAACATAATCCATTGAATTGAGGCCAGTGTTATTTCCTGGTGTTCCTAAATCTGTTTTTATTTCTATTAAACTCTATGTAACATATCTGTGAAATTTCTGAGAAATACACCTGACAGTGGAAGAACTGTATTGGTCTTAAGTTCAAACAAATAAACCTTAATTTTACATCACATGGGTTTCTGTGTACAAACTGTCTTTCATTTATTTCCTCTTTAGGGAAACAGTGGAGATCTGGAGCAACATTTTGACCCTTTGTTAATGTCAGAGAAGGTGCATTTTTTTAATATCTGAAAATAGAATACTTGCATCTAATGGGTTATACTTAGTCTGAACATGCATACTGTGTGCCTGAGTATTTGCTTGTGTCTTGAGAGAGACACTGTGTGTATATGTATGGTTTCAGATTAGGGAGACCTGAGGAGTAGTACAGACAGTGTTCCTATATCTCTGTTTCCTTATCTCTTTTATTTCCCATGTCTTCTCAATATTCCCAACTATGGAGGACTAAGAAAGGCATTGGATGAGAAACTGTGGCTTTGTTATAGAGGGAGAGAGGAGTGAAGCATGCAAAACTAACATTTGTAACTTTAGAAATTAGTTCCGGTGTTTTAAATTTGCCCAAAGCTTTTCCCCCAGAATATTACTTTCCACCATGTTTGGTACCAAATAAGGTTTGATTTTTTTTTTAACCCATATCTTCATCTATCTTTTTGAAGATAGCTCCAGCTTTTTTTCCTTCTTGGAACTTTCTCCCAGCTACTCAGCATGCTGTTGCTATTCCAAATCCTCAGCCTGTTGTGATCTTTACCCTGTCTCTAGCCCTTTCCCAACATTCCTCTGCTCTTTAACTGGGAGATTGTGTAAAGGCAGTTTCAGCTGTTAGACCCTTTCTTGCCTTCTTTATAATAATCCATACCCAACGTATGTGTAAGATATCTCCATGCCTACCATAATGTTATTAACCTATATTGCAATTACCAGATTCATTTTTGGTATCTACCTATAGGCTGCTGCTAAGTCACTTCAGTCGTGTCTGACTCTGTGCGACCCCATAGACGGCAGCCCACTAGTCTCCTCCATCCCTAGGATTCTTCAGGCAAGAATGCTGGAGTGGGTTGCCATTTCCTTCTCCAACCTATAGGCTATAAGTTTTATAATGTCAGGGAATTTATCTATCATAGGCAATATTGCATCTCTAGTAGCTAATACCATGTCTGGCGCATAGCAGATCCTCAGTAATGAAGAGGGCATGGGTAAGATTCATGTATAAATGAAAACATGGGGCACACCTTTTCTGTATAGAAAGTTTGCTATTGTTATAGTAGCAAAGGAGTTCTTACATACAAATGATTCATTAAAAAGGAAAATCAAAATGTAGTAGTATCTGTAGAGTGAGAACGTGGTTCAGTATAGTGACTTTTGATATATTTGCAAGCACAATTAGTACTCATTACATTTCTGAGATACTTCTCCACATATAAAATCTGCATGCCAGTTTAATTCCATAGAAGCTCACTAATCTATGCAAATGTTCACTTGTTTTAATGAATCACTTTATTTCTTCCACTGGGACATACAGAAGATCCACTTCATAAATGGACATCTGAAGATTTTAATCTCATGGTTAAAATTGATAGTCTCAAGTTTTTGCTTAATATTTTTTGCTGCCCCATTTATCAACAAACAATCCATGTTACTTAATCTGTGTTAAATAGTTTTTAATCCTCTAGAACAAATTCTTTATTAGAACTCCTCAGAACAAATTCATAAATCCTAATTCATATGTTAGAACGCCTCAGAACCAGAGGTTTGTAATAGACTACAAGTTGTCCAGCAAAGCTAAGCTAAAATTGGTCAGAGTCCATTTACTTATAACCCCTAAGCTACTGATGTTTATGGAATCAATATACATGAAGATGGGCATGTTGGCAGAAAGTTGAAAAGATTTACCCCTTAAGCTTTATTCTATATGTACCTCCTTTCAAAGTCAAAATTATGTTCAGTTCAGTCGCTCAGTTGTGTCCAACTCTTTGAGACCCTATGAATCACAGCACACCAGGCCTCCCTGTCCATCACCAATTCCCGGAGTTCACTCAAACTCACATCCATCGAGTTAGTGATGCCGTCCAGCTGTCTCATCCTCTGTCGTCCCTTTCTCCTCCTGCCCCCAACCCCTCCCAGCATCAGAGTCTTTTCCAATGAGTCGCCTCTTCACATGAGGTGGCCAAAGTATTGAAGTTTCAGCTTTAACATCATTCCTTCCGAAGAACCCAGGACTGGCCTCCTTTAGCATGGACTGGTTGGATCTCCTTGCAGTCCAAGGGACTCTCAAGAGTATTCTCCAACACCACAGTTCAAAAGCATCAATTCTTTGGTGCTCAGCTTTCTTTACAGCCCAACTCTCACATCCATACATGACCACTGGAAAAAGCATAGCCTTGGCTAGACAGACCTTTGTTGACAAAGTAATGACTATGCTTTTGAATATGCTATCTAGGTTGGTCATAACTTTTCTTCCAATGAATGTCTTTTAATTTCATGGCTGCAGTCACCATCTGCAGTGATTTTGGAGCCCCCCAAAATAAAGTCTGACACTGTTTCCACTGTTTTCCCATCTATTTCTCATGAAGCGATGGGACCAAATGCCATGATCTTCGTTTTCTGAATGTTGAACTTTAAGCCAACTTTTCACTCTCCTCTTTCACTTTCATCAAGAGGCTCTTTAGTTCTTCTCCACTTTCTGTCATAGGGGTGGTATTGTCTGAGTTATGTATGACAAACCTAAGCTAGAGTCAGAAAGCAGATAGCACAAGTAACTGACTATTCTGCACTTTTCTGTAAAGGGATAGAAAAAGAGGACTATACATAGGATCATGAAATGGATGCATGGAAATAACTATAGAAACGTCTTTTGTAAGTCCCTAAAGTACCTTTCAGGCTTTGCAGGTGGCTCAGTGGTAAATATTCTGCCTGCCGAGCAGTAGATGTGAATTTGATCCCAGAGTCAGGAAGATCTCTTGGAGAAGGAAGTGGCAACACCCTCCAGTATTTAGGGGAGCCTGGTGGGCTGTAGTTCATGGGGTCACAAAAGAGTAGGACATGACTTAGCAACAAATAAGCAACAACAAAAGCCACAGAAGTATCTTTCAGCCAGTGAGTACTTAGTGAATATGCTGATTTAATAGTTTAATTTATAAGAATATATCAGGTCTTGGGGCGTTTGTTTGTGTGTGTGTGGTTGATAAACCAGTGCTCACCATCTGTCTTGGCAAGCAGTAACACAGTTGGCAAACTGGAGCCCTTTACCCCAATTGCTCATGCAAAAGTGTGATAGGAATATGAAAATGAATATATCTATGGAGATAGTTAGGTGATAAGCACAATTAATGCATCTGGTATACTATTGCTATATAGTCCCTCCTCAAAATACCACCTTTTAGTTATTTTTGTGAGCTACGGCATGCCAGAAGAGTATCTGACTGTTACTCTATGATATTGTGTCTTTTATTTTTTTCTGATCTATAATTGTTATTATCTTGGGAAAGAAAATTACTTCTCTGAGAATGATTTATAAAACGAGAGTGTTAGCACTGAGCCCACAAGTATTTCACGAAAATGAATGTAATAATAAATGTAATGAATTAATGTAAATATGTGTGTGTGTGTGTGCGTGTATGAGAGAGAGACAGAGGAACATATATATGGAGACACAGCGGGAGAGTGAGCCTGTACATCCGTCAGTATGTGTGATACACAGGAAGATGGGAAATGTTCGTTTTCCCCACACCACTTCTCCTTTAGATCCAGAGTGGATTTATTATGGCTGTAGCACATTTTTAGTCTGGTACATATTCACCATTCAATAAGTGGTATTCCTTTCCAGTTTTTATCCTGCTACTCAAGGAACTATGAATGTATACCTGTTCAAATGCAATAATGTTATTAATGATATTTCCATTAGTTGCTATACATTATATTTGCCAGGAAAATCTCTCAAGCATCACCTTGTGATTTCAGGCGAGCCTGGACTGAGATGGACATAATCTGTTGTTTGAAAAGCCTAACTTCCCTTACTCTGACACAGTTGTTTTTGATGTAACTGAAGTTTTCAGGGCAGCCTATTAAATCTCTATGAATGTGTGCATATGGGGATTTTGATAGAGAAAGAAATAGATGGTTTTTGTCCTATGTTTAATCTTTTCTCTATTGAGTGAAGTGAAAGTTGCTCAGTTGTGTCCAACTCTGTGACACCATGGACTTAGTCCATGGAATTCTCCAGGCCAAAATACTAGAGTGGGTGGCCTTTCCTTTCTCTAGGGGATTTTCCCAACCCGAGAATTGAACCCAGTTCTCCTGCATTGCAGGTGGATTCTTTTCTCTATTGAAGGGTTCTTATTTTTATACTCACAGGTTTGGGTTGGTTAGTTAGAATCACATAATCATAGAAATTAATACATTTTATATGTAAAAATGTTTTCTTAACTCTAATAAAATAAGGAATTTAATATGAAAATCATATCAATATATGAATGTTGGTTAGTTTGGCAACTACCCAAGAAACAGGGATGGGGATTCCAGAAACCTTAAAAAGTTATTTCTAGACATGATGTTTGGTTCTTTTCTTAATCATGTGACTCCTCCCTGTAAACATTATTAAAGGGATGTTTACCGGAGATATCTGTCTTTAATCCAAGTTTTGATAGTGAACTTCAGTGTTATATAGTATTCTTCTGAAGAACTCTTTGGTGTCTTTGAACATCAGTCAGTTCAGTCACTCGGTCATGTCCGACTCCTTGCAAGCCTGTGGACTATAGCATGTCAGGCTTTCCTGTCCATCGCCAGCTCCTGGAGCTTGCTCAAACTCATGTCCATCGAGTTGGTGATACCATTCAAACACCTCATCCTCTGTCATCCCCTTATCCTCTTGCCTTCAATCTTTCCCAGCATCAGGGTCTTTCCAGTGAATCATTTCTTCACTTCAGGTGGCCAAAGTATTGGAGTTTGAGCTTCAGCATCAGTCCTTCCAATGAATATTCAGGATTGATTTACTTTAGGATGGACTGGTTGGATCTCCTTGCAGTTGAAGGGAATTTCAAGTGTTTTCCAATGCCACAGTTCAAAAGCATCAATTGTTTGGTGCTCAGCTTGCTTTATGGTCCAGCTCTTGCATCCATACATGACTACTAGAAAAACCACAATTTTGACTATATGGACCTTTGCTAAGTAATGTCTCTGCTTTTTAATTGCTTTCTAGGTTGGTCATAGCTTTTCTTCCAAAGATCAAACATCTTTTAATTTCATGGCTGCAGTCACCATCTGCAGTGATTTTGGAGCCCAAGAAAATAAAGTCTGTCACTGTTTCTCTTGTTTCCCCATCTATTTGCCATGAAGTGATTGGATCAGTTGGCAAGATCTTCATTTTTTGACTGTTCAGTTTTAAGCCAGCCTTTTCACTCTCATCAAGAAGCTCTTTAGTTCCTCACTTTCTTCCATAAGGGTGGTATCATCTGCATATCTGAGTTACTGGTATTTCTCCCGACAATCTTGATTCCAACTTGTGCTTCATCTGGCTGAGCATTTCACATGAGTACTCTGTGTATAAGGTAAATAAGTCTGGTGACAGTATACAGCCTTGATGTACTCCTTTTTCAATTTGGTCCAGTCTGTTGTTCCATGTCTAGTTCTAACCATTGCTTCTTGTCCTGCAGGTAAGGTAAGCTCTTTGATCATATTCCTGTAATAATGACACTTCTGTTCGTTTCAGAACTATTTGTCTTTATCGACCTTGAATCTGTTACCACAGATGACAGGGAGGTTATTTTATTACTGTCTGATTCTCTCTATTCTAGGATTAGGAGGGTCAACTTATGTCCAAGGTTTACTCCATTATTTGTTCCAGAGGCTGGTAAACATTGTAAATGAATATCACAACTGAATGTTGAAGCAACACCTTCAGACACTGAACCATATGTTTTAGCTAGAAGCTGGGTTTTTCTTAAAATGGTCACAGAATTCCATTAGTTTCTTGAAGATATATCAGAATTAGAAAAGATATACACACTAAACACTATGAAAACTTCAAATGCCATAACTATTCATCCTTCTGAAAGACTTGCTGTGGTTAGCCACAATTAATATTTTTATGTTTTGTTATTCTGGACCACATTACACTAATATTGAAGTTATATGTGACAAATTTGTTCTTAAGTCATTACATTCTTAAATACCTCACTTTACCTCTAAGAGAAAGCTAAATCAATGTATCTGTCATATACCTAAACCCTTATTTGATATTGACCATATGGCTTTTTCTGAAGATAAGCTAAGCGTTCTCTGATGTATGTGTAACTGAACTAGAGTAAGTAAGTTTATATCTATATGGGCTTGTCTATTTTCAGTAAGAATAAAAAGGAAATGTGTCATTTTCACGTGTTCCAAATTTCATGTGTCTTCTCACTTGAGAATGCTGAATGCTTCCTAGTCAATTCAAGAGGACCTTTGCTATATCATTAATGGAATGTTTAGGCCAGATTTTGGTAATAATCTATATTTTAATAGACTATTATTCTTTAAAGTTTGTATTTTAATGCTTATTGGAATGTAAAGTATTTTAGTACTTTAATATTTTAATTGGAATTAAAATTTGTATTTTAATTTTGGATACTTTAGTGGATATACGGACCATGGCAATAAAAATTAACTCAGATTTTTCCATTGTATTTCTGTGGATAAACAGTGTTTTATTTTTCCCTTGCTTCAGAGAAATAATATGAATTAATTTGGTGGTCAGCCTTAACAATAGATAAAGATAACTTTTCAAATTAACACAGAAGAGTGATAACTATTGTATTGTTTAGAGTCAGATTCTTTCTTTTTCCGGACCTCCATGATCCTGATTATAGCATTTTGATTCTAGGCTGTTTTTGATTTCGAATCACGGCTATTTCTTTCTAGTATAATACTGCCGTGCTCCTAAGCAACAGCCTAATCAGCAGTTCATCTGCTGGGGTAAAATAATATGACAATGTTTAAAGACTACAAAACTAAGGGTGAAAATACTAACATTTAAAGAGAAAATCATTTTAGTCTTTCTGAGATGTGTATAAGAGACAGTGTCTTGAGAGAGACACTGTGTGTATATGTATGGTTTCAGATTAGGGAGACCTGAGGAGTAGTACAGACAGTGTTCCTATATCTCTGTTTCCTTATCTCTTTTATTTCCCATGTCTTCTCAATATTCCCAACTATGGAGGACTAAGAAAGGCATTGGATGAGAATGCCGTGCTCCTAAGCAACAGCCTAATCAGCAGTTCATCTGCTGGGGTAAAATAATATGACAATGTTTAAAGACTACAAAACTAAGGGTGAAAATACTAACATTTAAAGAGAAAATCATTTTAGTCTTTCTGTTTAGATTTATTCCCAAATGACCATTTGGGGTGTTTGATATTCTAAATTGCCTGTGATAATCATATTTTTTGAAAAAACAAAACAAAACAAAACTTTTTACGTATTTGTTAGAATTTGCTTTGGCAATTTACAGAGATATGAAAGAGAATGAATCAAAGAACATGTAGCCACAATATAATTACTATTAATAATTCCCCATCTCTTAGAAAGTCAGCACTGTGGTGAACCTAAAGATGTTCTTGATAGTTACATACATAATGAGAATTCTTTTCAGCTACTTGTGATAGTTGGGAGAACATTTTTTTAAAGGAGATATATAATTTTAGTTGTTTTGTTTGCTTATTGGTTATTCACCTATCATTTCTAATTTTTCATGTAAAAGGCTAATCTATGAAAATGCTATTCATAGCTGTTGTAAGATTTTATGAGTGGATAGGTTAAGTTGGTCTTCCTCATAAAATACATAAACATTTTGGCAGTGGTAGATTTGCCTTCTTGAATTTAACTTCCTCATATTTCTTGGGCAATCAAGCTGTGTTGAGAATAGGGGAAAGATAATAGTTGTCTGTGTTTCTGTGCTTTGCAATAATTTCTGCTAAGCAGACAGGCATCTTGATGTTAACTAGGCTGAGGATGGTGTTAGGCTAGTGTGTATGTGTAGGGTGGGAAGGGGGAGGGGGCTTCGGCATTGGGAGATCGTGTACACCTGTGGCTGTGGCTGATTCATGTCAATGTATGGAAAAACCAATAAAGTATTGTAACATAGAATAAAGTAAAAAAAAAAGAGCAATAATAGAAGTAAGTTCTTATATCAACATGTGATAAATAAAACATTTTAGACCAAATGAAAAAATTGATTTTCTGAATATAACCCTTCTGTGAAGGTGTGGATTGAAACTGAGTTTCCACTAGGTAACAGTTAACATGTATTTTTGAAAGCAGTGATACATTACCATAATGTAGTCCAGTCAAATTGAAGCCCCTTAATAGTGGTGAATTTGTCCTGTTCACTTCTATTTTTCCAGTGAACAATAGTCATATAATACATATATATTGAATATAAACAAGAGCAAATATATTTAAATGAATAAACTAAGGAATTATAATCTTGAAATTATGCTTACTGTTATGTAATTTTGCTTAATTTTTTAATCCAATTGAATAAAACTTAAGTACTGTGATAAGTATTAAAGGACTGATGTATGTATCATAAATCTATTTCATTTCTTGCTAAGCAAAATGGTCACATATGACTAGTCATATGTCACATATTGTTACATGGCTTTGTTGACAGTTACACATTTTACACCACATTGTTTGTATGCAGTTTTGTATTCAACTAGGCATTTTTGTTTTCCAAAATTTGGGATTTATTTTGTAGTGTAATTTATAAATTATTTTTTTTCTAACAAATGTTTTCCTTTATGCCAAGTGAGGGGGCCATTTGGCATCCCTAGAGATATAAACTTTGGAGTTTTATGTATTATAGGAAAAGTTTTCATTTGTATTCATATGGTATCACCAAATTGTAAGTTACATGCATTGAGTACTCTGTTCAGTGCTTAGTTAATTTTATGTGAATTTTAGGAGGTAACCTAGGGAGTATGAAGTGCCATTCTGTTGCTGAAGCTAATGTCTTCTCCCCACCTCCACTGGAAATTTAGATTAAAATTTGAGCAAGGAAATAGGATCATGATTTGCTTTGAGCATCTGTATTTATTGAGCTGTAACAGAAATACTTCATTTCTGTGCTCACTGTAAGGTATCTATTCAGAGTACTTATTTACTGCAATTTCTCTAAGAAAAATGTAGCTTGAAATGGATTCTCAGCTTCCCCATATGCTTGTTATAGTTCTTCATGCAGATAGACATATACAAGGTACCTAAGCAAGTTCTTGCTGACCTATACAGTACCTGCATCCTATCAGGTCATATTTCAGCTCCTATATTTTTGATAAATAGCCTGGCTCTTAAAAAGCTCTGTCCATGGTGCTGAAACCTCTTGTGATATATGAGCATGTCTTGCTGATAAATTCTAATGTCAGCCTCTCTGTGATAGTGATTCATCAGGTTATAAAATTTGTGTTTGGGAAACACACTGAATTAGCAAGTTTCATATTTTGTTTGTGGCAAAATTAACGCATTTGCTCTTTTGTATTAAAGAATTCATAACAATTACTTTCAAGCATTACATTAACAGCTTGGATTTAATTAGATACTGTTAGTGCTATCACAAAAGCAAATGTCTAGTGTTAACAAATATATTGATATGACTTCAGTGCTAGAAATGTTTACAGGCCAGTGATATGTTGGTAATAAGAAGGAAGCTTCTATAAGAACAATTAAGCAATTGATGATGAACCATTAAAGTAGCAATTAACAAGGAAGCCTTGTAGAGATAAGAAATTTGCATGTAGAAAGTAAGGCTTATTACTGTTGGTGATTTTTAAAAAATAGTTTCAGGATGTTTTATTTGTACATAGATATATTTTGGGGGGTAGAACTATGGATTTTTGTTTGTAAATATGACTAAAGCCTTAAAAAATCTTGGTAGTTTTTTCAAGGTAAAATTCTTGTATTTTTTGTACAAGATTCTAAATTACAAATATTAGTAT
>SJYC01114050.1:0-12675 GCA_006408675.1 Madoqua kirkii | reverse complement strand
TTTTATTCTAAATTAGTCTCAGAATCTTTTCATTAGTAAAACAGTCCTCTTAAATTTCTGTTTAACTCTGGAACTTCTTGTATCAATTCGGTATATCTTAAGATTAAATTAAAAAATTTCAGTCTCAGAAAATTGTAGTCTCCTAAAATTCTAAAATCTATTGTTATCCTGGGATAAAGAACCATCCACTTTGATCATAACTATCTTTAAGTCCATACCAACTGGGTAAGTTGCTACACAATTATATAAACCTCCTTCTTTGGGGGTCATATAGAATATATTATTTTCTTGCTGTATTTGCAATATAGAAGAGTATTAGGTTATTTGCTTGTTATTGCAGTGTCATTAACTGTCATTAACTGTTTACAATCACAACAAGATTTGAAAATTACACCTAGGTAAGTCCTACTGAGATTTGGTGATATTTTCTACAAAGCAAGCAGCCTAATATTGAGTTACTGCCAATTATTAAAATAAGACTTTCAGTTCCTTAAATATTGGGTTTATATTACGTGAACCTAATAATTAAATCTACTCCAAAAGCTTCTTGTTAAGAAAATCTTTAAGTGAATACATAATTTCCTAGAGGATTTGTTTCTGTCAATAAGGGGTTAAGTACAATATTATTATTGCTGTTCAATATTGATAAAATGCCTTCCAAGATCCATTTTTGTGCATTATAAACATGTAGTTACACCCAGTAAAAGTGTCTTACTCTTAGCCTTCCAAATTTCATTATAGAAAAACACTTGAAAACACTGTCATTTAAATATCTGGTCAGATGATATTTCCCAGAAATTATTCTTTATTTAGAAACAAAAACAAGACAAAAGCAACTGATTTTAATCCAAAATGTATTTTTCCTTATAAAAGAGGTCCACATACTCACTGTGTCTACTCTACAGAATTTGTCCATTTTATTACACCACGTGTCAATTCAAGTTTATCGGGTCACTGCAAAAACTCGTGGCTAATGTGTGTAATACAACACAGGAGGAGGTATTGCTCAGTTCAACTATCCTTATATACTTAAAAAAAATACAGAAATGTTTTTGTCCAGTTTAACTGTAGTCCAGACAGAAAAGTTACATGAAAGTTCTAGAAAATGGATTTATTTTATTTGGTTGCCACAGTACCCTTTGAAGCCAGTTAATTAAAATGCCAAACTTGTACATATGTCCATTGTTCAGGAGCAGCACTGGTGAAGCTTAAACTTCTTTCTGCAAAGTAATATTTCTCTGCCTTTTTTTTTTTAAAGTACAACCACAGTCTTGAGTTTTTCCTTGGAGCAGATTTAGTTGGCTGTTTTTAGGACATGTTAGTTGGCACACCTATAACAGTTGCTTTTACTTCCAGTGCTGTACCTTTTTCTTTGCCTGCTTCCCAGAGGTTGATCAGAGGAGGGTAAAGCTCACTGAATGCAAAGGTTGGTTTCTGTAAGTAATTCCTACATAGTTGTGTCCCCCATCACAGTTGACGTCTTGAGAGAGGAAGCTGAAAAGACATATCACACCAATAATCCCCAGAGAGCCTCCAAGGCAAGCCATAAATGTGGTGTTATTCTTTTCATACCTTTTTTGATCAGGGTCCAGACCTTTTGTGGTGACATTTACGCATTGTTTTCTGCTTTTTTGATAGATGGTGGGGATATCAATACAAATCTTATACTCAGTTGCTGGGTTCAGATGAGTAAGATTAAACACCTTGACATCAGACGGTATTCGCGCGCTTTGGGCAGCATGGGAATTCTCAGCCTTGACAAAGGCTGTCCACTTAATACTGGATTTGAGAATTTTAGAACTTGCTTTCCAAGACACCAGAACTGAATTGGCCTGAACATCTTTAATTTTAATATTCAAGGATCCATTGTTATCCTGGGGAAGAGAGCCGTCCACTTTGATCATAACAGACTTTAAGTCAGCACCCACCAGGTTAGCTGCTATGCAGGTATACAAACCCCCTTCTGCTGGGGTGACGCCGCTTATGTCAAGTGTGCCTTCAGAATGGACGTAGAACTTATCTGTTAGAGTATTAGGCAAGAGTTTTTTACCAGAAGGTGTTATCCAGTAGATTTCAGGCTGCGGCTCTGCAGTAGCTCTACAGTGTAAGGAAACATAACTCCCAGCTTCTAAATCCAGGTTGGAAGGAAAACTCTCAGGAGCTATAAGAGGGAGACAGATTTCCATCATTTCCCTAAAATGCACCTGCCGCACATTCTGGCCTTGGAATTCGGGCGGGTCCACACAAAACAATGACTCTGGCTCCATAAATCGAATGTTGGTTTTGTTCATATTAATCCAACGGATGACACAGTCACACCTGATAGGATTGCTGTGTATGCTGATTTCCTTGAGGTTTGGCAGAGATTCAACTGTACCCTGGTACAGGGCACTAAGGGCATTGCTGTTAAGCATAAGTGATTCCAGCTTGGGCAGCCGGAAAAATGCATTTGGGTGAATGTAAGACAACCTGGGGTTGTTAGTAGCTTCTATTTTTCTTAAATCTGGTAAGTTATCCACAGCAAGACTGTCGATGGAAATCAGCTCAGGCATGTTGTTTATTCCCAACTCTTTTAAATGTAGCATATTGCTAAAATCTCCCCTCCGTATTCTGTTAATGGGATTTTTATTTAGATCCAAAAATTTGAGGTTTACTGCTTTTTGAAGAGCAACATTGGGCACTTTAATAAGCCTGTTGTCATAAAAAGAGATGCTTTCTAAGTTTTCAAGTCCAACCAAGGCGTTATCTGGTATTTCTGTGAGGTTTATACCAGCTATAACCAGGCTGCGAAGATTGATAAGAGGCTTAAAGTTCATATCTTTGATTCTGATGATTGGATTTTCCCCAATCATCAGAATCTCCAGATTGGGAAGAGCCTCAAACCACTTACTGTTGATCATCTGCAATCTGTTTGAATTGAGATGAAGTCGAAGAAGATTATGTAGGCCAATAAGGCTCCTGGTGAAATTGTAGAAAGCAAGTTGTGATTAATATAGAGTTCTTGTAAGTTGCTTAGTCCAGACAGACATTTTTCAGGCAGCTCAGTAAGTTTGTTTTCTTCTAGGTATACAGAGAGAAGCTGAGGCATCTTTTTTACATTAATGTTGGTGACTGAAGATAAATTGTTTTGAGATAAGTCCAGGCCAGTAAGGTTTACTGGAAAGTCTATGGAGTATTCAATTTTTGCAATATTGTTAGTCTGTAGTAGCAGAATCTGTGTGTCAGCAGGCAGTCTGGCTGGGAAATTTGAAAGACCTAAATCATTACAATCCACTGTAGATGCCTCCATATATGTGGATCGAGGTGTAAACCAGGGCCGGATTTCACATGTACATAACTGTGGGCAATCTGCTTTTTTATCTACAGCTTGTACTAGGGTAGTGATAGCTAGGCCAAGTAGCACATGAATTTGGAGTGGCAGGTCCTTCATCTTAGCTTTCTTCTTCAGAAATTTAATGGGCCTTTAAGGATTCCACGGTCACTGCTAGTAAGATCAGTAAGAGCTGATTGATAAAAAAAATAGCTGCTTTTGTCAAATGACGAATGCCAGAGGACGGCAAAGACTTTCTTCATGGAAATAAGTGCCAGTGCCACAGAGGCATTGTCCAGAAATGCCATGCATATTGGAGAAAAGGCTTCTCTCTCCTTTATGATAGGATACGGATATAGCTTTTGAAGATGGAGTATGTATAGATGGTCACAGGAAATTAGGCAATTCATTTATTTAGGAGTATAATATTCACATCCCATGCTTGTTCAATACTTGCAGGAATAGCAGCATGATGCTAACTATAATAAAATATAAAAGAAAAAAGAAAGATAATTAGTTCAAAGGAAAAAAAATTACCTATTAACTAATTATGATTCTTATGTATAAGTCTTATTTTACAGTTAATTCAATATGTTTTGATGACCTTATTCCCTGTTATGACTGCCCTTAATAGTAATTGGCCCAGACATTGGACAGGCTGAGAACTGTATCTTTAGAAGACTTAAATTACATTAAACACAAAGAATTTTTCTCTGTTTTTCAAATCTTTCCTTGTTTTATTGCTTGTTATTACAAGTTATTGTTTGCTGTTCTATTTGACCATTATGATGGGGAGGGGAGAAAACCTTTCAGTGATGGCTTTTTAATTTTCTCTTAGAGAGGCAAAATTAAAAGTTTGTAAATAAATAATAAATAATGCTGTTCAGTTAAAAGTCAAATGAGTTAGTCTGTGATTCCTCAGGTTTCCAGGAGATGACATTTAGAAACAAAATTATAAAATGATGTAGAAATTGTGCTATTTAGCTGAATTTTCCATTTTCATTCATACTTTTTTCCAAAGTCTCCTTTGTATAAAGTGACTTAAATTTTGTAGTCTTTGGCAAAGACTGTCTAACTTGCTGTAGATGCACTTGTATATTGTCATGCTGAGCTGAAATTCAGATTAATGTTAGACTGTTTGATTATCCCCCGAAAATAACTTACATTCCATTAGTTACAACAGTGAAAAAGTAACTTTATCACATCAGTAAAACAGACACTTAGCTATACCCTCTTTTAAATGGTTACTGATGTCTTTGTTGTAATAATAAGCAACTGCAAAGCCAAGTTGCAATTTTGATGTGTTCTATATTATAAAATACCCCACAACGTTCAGATGTTCACTCCACCTGTTATACTGCTGGTGAGTTCTCCCTGCAAATATACAGGACAGCTGGAGCATGGCTGCCCTGTTCATTGTGAGACTTGTGCCTACCAGGAATAACTGTGAATACTGTTCTTTCATCTCTGCCCAGTACTGACATTCATAATGGCATTACTGACTGACTCTAACATGGGTGTTTCAATGACAGAGATAAATATATTTGGAGATACGGCTTCCACAGAGAGACAAAACTTTTTATTTAATTTTAAAAATTCCTTAGTTTTAAAACTTATGAAAAATTTACAGTTCTAAGTCACATCTTATCCTCCTCTTATCTACTAAGACATCTGATAAAACTGGATCTGAAGCTCAGATAACTACTAAGTTATCCTAAATTAAGTATCTTTTTTTTAAAATTACTTCACCTATTTAATGATCAGAATTCCTTTTTTTATAAAATACTCTTCAGATATTATTACTCTTAATCTGTTTTAAGTAAGCTTTAAGCCCCTTGAAAGAATTTAATGCAACTGCTTCTTCCCTGAAGATGCCTTGCAAATCCTTAGACATCAGTCATCTGGGGTCCCTCCTCTTTTTCTCTGTGTTTCTTGTCATCTTCTGCCATTCTCCTGCATGCAGCCTTTTCTCTGCCTATAGAACTGTAGATGCCGCAACTTCCCTCTGCCTGGATTGCCTGTTTCTTTGTTGTAGGTTAATTCTTGCTCTTTTGTCAATCTTCAGTTCAAGCATCACCTCTCTAGGAAGCCTTCCATATAACTCCTCCTCCCAAGTTGTACTTAGCTTCCTGCTGGTACAGGGTGGTTCCAGGGCCCCAGTACACATCTCTGTTGGAATTTTTAGTTGGTTTTCTCCCTCATCAGACACTCATTTCCTTTCATGCCCGAGATCTGCCTGGTTTTGCAACCCTAGTTACTGGGCATGATGTTTAGAACACAGTAGATGCTTAAAAAAGGTTTTCAGTGAACTGATAAGTGAATTACATTAATAAATATATATATTCATCTTTCTATATGACTATAGAACCAACTTAATCAGCTTGGTTTAATTTCCTAATTTCAAATCTAGCTGGTTTAATGCACGTAAATCTACTATACATAATATGTGTTACCTTTATTGCTAAAATTCAAGGTTTAAATTTTAATGTAATACAAAGGAACTAGACTTTAAAGAAAAGTCATCTAATATTATATCTTAGTTTATTCCTTAATTTATTCAGTGAAAATTTAATGCACACCTATTATGTGCCACTTTGGGTTAATAGTTGGAGGATAAAAGGATGACTTAGATATGATTTCTTCCCTTCATAAGTTTTCAGTCTTTCAAGGGTGACACTAGTAAATAGGAAGAGGTACCAGGATAGAATTTGAAATAGAAAGCTATTGCATCTCTATTTTCAAAATGAAGAAAAGGCCTAGGTACAAAGTATAAGAGATATTTCAGTGTGTTGCCACAAATGTTAATAACTTAGTTGTGAACTGAACAATCATAATTTTGGCCAATTAACCAGTTAGATCCAGTTTCTCTAGCAAAGAGAAACCTATTTTCTCCTTTATGTTAACTAGAGGATTAGAAATGTTTAAGGTAGAACATTATTTTAGGGAAGATCTTAATGTAATGCCATTATTTGTTTTAAAATTTTTGTGTTTTCTTAAATTTATATTTACCTTTAATTAGAAACCCTTTCTAACCTCATTTCATCATTTTGGCATAGTTATATGCCAAAAACAACCAAATCTGAACTACATTTATTCTATAAGCTTTTGAAAATAAGGAGAGTTCTAAAAGTAGTGAACACATTTGAGTTTTATTTTTCCAGGTCTATAGGAAGAAATTGTCAGTATGGGAAGTACAACAGAGGATATGTAAATTGTGCCTTTATTGTAATATTGATTTTTTTCTCATGTCTTTGGAAATGATGATGATACTTTCACTAATGGATTATTTGGCATGGATTGCTTGCAGGATAGTAAGGCAGTAATAACATCTTACATATTAGTGCTTTGCAGTTTTCAAAGACCTTTGATATCCATTGTTTATTTTATGTTAATAATGACCTTGAAACAGATTGCAGAGGGATTTTAACCTCTGTTTTTGTTTTTTGACAAAGGTATTGACAATCTATCTGCCTGGAATCACACAGCTAAATTGATGAGGAGGAATTTGAACCCAGGCTTTATCTAGGCCTGCAGCTCTTTGTAGTAAGGCATGTTGCCTATACATGTAAACGTGATGAAATCATATTGACAAAAGTAGTGCAGTGATTTACTTCTTAGCATGGGCTGGCATTACCTTTGTCTTCAGCTTTTCAAATTTAGAATATTAATATTATCAATCTACTAATAGTGAGCAGGATGTGATCCACACTAACCACACTCACAAGAGACAAGATCCAAATCCCAACACATTACAGTGAGAAATATGACTATCAAGAGTACAAATGTTAATACCTGAATCTGCCAGTCAATGCTTTTGCTTCATTTAAAAAATATACTTGGCAGTACAAATTATGAACCTGCACTTTGTTTGTGAATATAGAGTCGGGGCAGGGAATTTAGGTTAGACTTCTTATTGTCATCAGAAATGATAGTCTGACATGCTTGCTTTAGTAAAGAGCATATATCATCACAGGAAACTGAACCTCTTGAGCCTCATGGCCTTTAGCATGCCTAGCCCCCAAAAGCTTATTGTGGGAAACTTTTTCCAGATTTATTCTTGGTCACTTCTCATCTGTGTCATGATAATTATTTGTTTACACTTCTTTTTGCCCTTACTTGCCATAAAATTATTAGACAATAGATTATTGCTAGACATTTGATTATTAGACTATTTCCTTGCTAGATATAAGATTATTAGGTTGTTACTTTCTAAATTATGATATCATTATTATTATTGTTAGAAATTATGTTCTGCTTCCTTTTGATTTGATTATATTAGTGTATTTGATTGATTAGTACCTAGGCCAGTATATAGGTCTTTAAACAAATGTTTGCTACATGATAATTCACAATTACCTTTCTATAACTTGTGTTAGATGATAGCATATGGACTAGTGATTAAAATGACTTTTTGTCCTTAAGTAACTTACAACACCAAAAACAGTGGTTAAAATCCCTCTGTAATCTATTTCAAGGTCATCGCCTGCAGGAGACCCCAGTTCGATTTCTGGGTCGGGAAGGTCTGCTGGAGAAGGAATAGGCTACCCACCCCGGCATACTTAGGCTTCCTTATGGCTCAGCTGGCAGAGAGTCTTCCGGTGATGCGGGAGATCTGGGTTCGATCCCTGGGTTGGAAAGATCCCCTGGAGAAGGAAAAGGCTACCCACACCAGTATTCTGGCCTGGAGAATTCCATGGACTCAATAGTCCATGGGGTTGCAAAGAGTTGAACATGACAGAGTAACTTTCACTTTCAACTTATAATTAGCAACATAGAAAAACAAAAAAAGAGGAAAAGATATGCCCTCAGATTTTTATAGAATTTTTTTCTTATTGTTTGACAGAAAGTAGAAATATCACAGTTATGCTGCAAAGTTTCCATTGGGAAAACAGAAAATGTTTCACTTTACTAGCACCAATTTAAAAACATAGCTGGCCTTTAGGTACACCTTAGCTTTATCAGTGAGAAAATGGTGTGTGTTGCTGGCGATTTTGAGACTTGGGCTAGATAGCAATTATATTGGTGACATTGATTTAGAAGGAGAGTTTGCCATTTGTTCTTTATATGCATTGGTGTAAAAATTTTTTGTTTTAATTAAAAAACTAGTTATGTCATTAAAAAATAAATGGAGCAGCATCCCATCTTCACTTTTTGAGAATTTTAATGTATGTGCCCTAAATCGTCTTACTTTTATCCTTCTCCTCCCTCATCTTTCCCTCCTCTGTTTTTCCTGTTTGAATATATTGTAGTAAAAAGAGAAACTCTCTGAAAATTTTTTTCAAACTTACAATTATTGATATACTTACTTAGTTTCTTATACTCTATCAATTTGCTTGGATTTTTTTTTCTCCTAAGGAAGGGAGAAGGCAATGGCACCACACTCCAATACTCTTGCCTGGAAAATCCCATGGACAGAGGAGCCTGGTAGGCTGCAATCCATGGGGTTGCTAAGAGTCGGACACGACTGAGCGACTTCACTTTGACTTTTCACTTTCATGCATTGGAGAAGGAAATGGCAACCCACTCCAGTGCTCTTGCCTGGAGAATCCCAGGGATGGGGGAGCCTGGTGGGCTGCCATCTATGAGGTCGTACAGAGTTGAACACGACTGAAGCGACTTAGCAAGCAGTAGCAGCAATGAATAGGAAAAGTATACTTGAAAATATCAGTATTTCAAGTTAGGTTTAAAGATTTTAGGACTGTGGCTTGGGAAGATGATCTGGAACATTGTATTGAGACTGGGATATAATAAGCCTTCAAATAAATACTTTATGATGAATGAATGTATGAATGGATGGATGTTTATAAAGTATATAACATATAAAACACTGTCCTTCCATTCGTCAAAATAAAGTAAGCCATATGCAATAAAACTTAATAATTGTAGATACATCATCATTAAATGATTTCCTGTTGTTAGTGTACATATCATATATATGGTCATGAGGGAGGAGGCACAAGTCGTGTCCGACTCTTTGTGACCCCTTGGACTTTCACCTACCAGTCTCCTCTGTCCATGTGATTTTCCAGGCAATAGTACTGGAGTGGATTGCCATTTCCTTCTCCAATATATGGTCATACCTAGGAGCTAACAACCAACTGATACTTAACTATTGCTCATTTCACTTGCTTTTTCATTTAAAGCTTCTTTTGTAAGGTCTCGTCTATACTTCCTTTTAGTTTTAAAGGAAACAGAATCTTCCATATATTAAAGCAAAGGTAAGCTGTAATTGAATATTATACAATTTCAGAAGACATTGTTAGTGAAATGTCATCAGGAATGAAAACTGACATCTCAATGAAATGTATTATATCAAGGCTCTTTTAAATGACTTGAATGAATGACTCATACAAGTCTAAAGGCAAACCCTATTAGAGTTTGCCATCTATCTACTTTTTCATTTATTCTTCCATTCAGTCTTTCAGTAAGTATTTGCTGAGAGCCTACTACATCAGTCAATGTGCTTTCATTTCTAGTCATTACATTTCATAAGATTTTTAAGAATTGAAAGATTAAAAATGACTTTTCTTTGACAAAGTGTAATTGGCAGTGTACGTAAGGCCTTTTTGGGGGTTGACAAATTCAGAAGACTTTTAATTTTTTAATTTAAAAGGCATTTTAAGATATGATTTTTCTCATAGTATCTTTATTTTTTTCTGTTGGCTTCCCCATGTCAGTTTTGCCTTATATTCGGGAGAACAGCATTGAAACATGTATATTATCATATGTGAAATGGATAGCCAGTCCAGGTTCGATGCATGACACAGGGTGCTTAGGGCTGGTGCACTGGGATGACCCAGAGGAGTGGGATGGGGAGGGAGGTGTGAGGGGGTTTCAGGATGGGGGACACACGTACACCCATGGAGGATTCATGTCAATGTATGGCAAAACCACTACAATATTGTAAAGTAATTAGCCTCTAATTAAAATTAATTTAAAAAAAATTTTAAAAAGTGTTTTATATGTTTGAAATTAAATAATACGTTCAAATTAGACTCTAACCAGCAGAGTAAAAGCTCTCAGTTTGGGCCATTAAAAGAAAGCAATTTTAAGAATTTTCATATCTTAAGGATTTTTTTTAAATATTTGTGGACACTCATAACTTCAGATTTCTTCAAAATAAAAATAGAAATAGTTTCTAGCTATAATTATATATGGAATTTTTGAGACCCAAACCTATTTTTTCCTTGGTAAAAAGATCTTAATTCTTTAGCTTCTGTTTTTCTACGTTTCTGAAATATTGACCAGACACCTCCTTTTCGGCAGACACTGTTGTAGCCACTACAAAGTCAACAATAGATAAGATAAATTGTCTGTTCACCAAGTTCTCAGTTGTTGAAGGAGAAAAGAGCAGAGGATGCTGCACTGTAGAACTGACTTGTTGTAACAGCAGTGTGTGCACTGCTCTGCAGATGCACAAAGGAGGAGGAATTCCTAGGTCTCTCCACCCAGCACGGGTAACTTGAGTCGTCTGTATTCTTTTATAATGCTTATAAAAACTCAACTGAAGTAGTGGGGAAACACATGGGTAAGGAGATTTAATATCCAGTGTCTTTCAGGTGAATTTTTACAATCCTAAAGCTTAAGAACAAAGTGTGGCTTCTTCCCCGTACCTCATTATGTGTATTATAGACTGCAGTCTGAAGAAGCGAAACATTTGGATGCTTAAGTTCAGAAATTGTTAAAGATAGGAGGTTGCTATGGCTACATTAAAGCCCAGTATTTCCTTTTCTTCTATAACAAATTGCTAGCTAAGTTCATTTGTGTAAAGAACTTAAATTCTATTCTCCCATTTTCTGACTTTACATTGCTTTGTTGTAAGACTCAGTCTTTCTTTGATTCTAATTGAAGGTTCTGTATCCCAAAGGTATTGTTGGACTACACCAAATGTATCCCTATAAAAGGTTATTATTTTTTTTCCTTGAGAAATATTTATTTTCCAGTTTTTCAGAACATAATTGTTCTCTGTCAACATTCAGGGAGTGGATAATGGTGACTATTTAGAGTAGTTTAATGAATGCCAACTTAATATATTTCACTGTTAATAAAAATTGATAAATGGGAAGAAAATTTGCTTTGTATTAGGAAATATGGACAAGTTTACTAGGTGATTGTATATTGAGGACAGGGCATCTTACTTTCCTATGCCCCAAGTTATTCATCTTTAGAATTTACAAAATGGTTGTATGATCATTAAGGTTTTTTTCATATTCTAAGCTTATTGATACTACTCTGAACATGAAAAATATTTTTAAAAATATCTAAAAAATAGCTGTGGGTAAACAGTTTTAACCTTTGTATTTTATTGATCACTTGTTTATAGTCTTGTTTATAGCCATGAAATTAAAAGACGCTTAATCCTTGGAAGAAAAGTTATGACCAACCTAGATAGCATATTCAAAAGCAGAGACATTACTTTGCCAACTAAGGTCCATCTAGTCAAGGCTATGGTTTTTCCAGTGGTCATGTATGGATGTGAGAGTTGGACTATGAAGAAAGCTGAGTGCCGAAGAATTGATACTTTTGAACTGTGGTGTTGGAGAAGACTCTTGAGAGTCCCTTGGACTGCAAGGAGATCCAATCAGTCCATTCTGAAGGAGATCAACCCTGGGATTTCTTTGGAAGGAATGATGCTAAAGCTGAAACTCCAGTACTTTGGCCACGTCATGCGAAGAGTTGACTCACTGGAAAAGACTCTGATGCTGGGAGGGATTGGGGGCAGGAGGAGAAGGGGACAACAGAGGATAAGATGGCTGGATGGCATCACTGACTCAATGAACGTGAGTCTGAGTGAACTCCGGGAGATGGTGATGGACCGGGAGGCCTGGCGTGCTGCACTTCATGGGGTCGCAAAGAGTGGACACGACTGAGCAACTGAACTGAACTGTATATAGTCAGTGCTGTAGTTCTATCTCTTAAACACATTAGGATGACTGAATTTTAGTCATCATGGGTTTTTTTTTAATGCTATCAGATTGATTACCTGCCATTATTTCTATTTCATTTTATGTTTATATCTAGTCAGTAAATGAAGAAGAGAGTTACTTGTCATCATATTGAGGTACAGTAACCACTGGTAAATAAAATTGCCTGAATTAGGTCCCTTGATGGAATAAATGAAGCAAAAATGAGTTGCTAGTAACTATTAATATTGGTATATGAAGAAAATATGCCTTATGATGATTTTTTTTGCTAATTTGAAGGATATGAATTTTTAATAATATCAAAGTTTCAGCCACCTCAGTAAACTTAGCATCGTATTAAATTAGTGTATTTTTGATGTCATAGAAATTTTGAGCTAGAAATGGGCATAGAGATCTATTGATTCTCAACCTCATCTCAGTTATGAAACCCTTTGTTCAAAT
>SJYC01114048.1:0-24008 GCA_006408675.1 Madoqua kirkii | reverse complement strand
CCTTGTCTTCCTGTTTTCTAGCAACTTACACCCACTCTCTAAAATATGATGTCTGCTTCTACTAATACTTTCAAAATATCTGAATTTTTATGTGTTATTTTCTGTGATAAACGCTTTGTAATCACTATATCCTTAAATCCTTACTGAGTGAGTGAATGAAGTCACTCAGTCATGTCCCAACTCTTTGCGACCCCATGGACTGTAGCCTACCAGGTTCCTCCATCCAAGGGATTCTCCAGGCAAGAGTACTGGAGTGGGTTGCCATTTCCTTATGACTTGTTAAAATAGATAGACTCATCCCTATTTTACGTGTAAGGAAACAGGCCCAGGTTGCGTCAAAGGAAAGCCAAAAATCAGTATTCAATTGAGATCCTTTTTTTTTTTCTGCTCTTTATTTTATTTTATTTTTTTAATACTTTATTCTACTTTACAATACTGTATTGGTCTTGTTGGCTCAAATCTTGTTCTTTTGGCTTCTGTAAGCCACATTATATATATATATATGTGTGTGTATTTATATTTCACTGTAGCCTACCAGGCTCTTCCGTCCATGGGATTCTTCAGGCAAGAATACTGGAGTGGGTTGCCATTTTCTTCTCCAGGGGATTTTATTTTATTTTTTTAATACTTTATTCTACTTTACAATACTGTATTGGTCTTGTTGGCTCAAATCTTGTTCTTTTGGCTTCTGTAAGCCACATTATATATATATATATGTGTGTGTATTTATATTTCACTGTAGCCTACCAGGCTCTTCCGTCCATGGGATTCTTCAGGCAAGAATACTGGAGTGGGTTGCCATTTTCTTCTCCAGGGGGTCTTCCTGACCCAGGGATTGAACCCGGGTCTCCCACATTGGTGGCAAACGCTTTAACCTCTGAGCCACCAGGGAAGCCTTCATATATACATATATATATGTATTTTTTTTTCACAATAGTAAGAGATGTTTATCAGTTTTCACAATCAATAGCAGACAAAAAGTAAAAGATAATTATAATTACAAGCCATAATGGGAACATGATTAACTTAACGAATGTAAAATAATCACATACGATTTGGCGGGGATCAAGCAGAGTGATGTGATAAGTGGAGTGGGTACAAGCATGTGTTTTCATCCACCCAACTAAGTCTTTGGTTGGTGCATTTAATCCATTCCATTTAAGGTAATTATTGACATGCATGATCCTATTACCACTTTGTTAATTGTTTTGGGGGTTTATTTACTGTAGGTCTTTTCCTCCTCTTGTGTTTCCTGTGTAGAGAATTCCTTTATCATTTGTTGTAAAGCTGGTTTGGTGGTGCTGAATTCTCTTAACTTTTGCTCCTCTGGAAGGCTTTTGATTGCTCCATCAAATCTGAAAGAGAGTCTTGCTGGGTAGAGTATTCTTGATTGTAGGTTCTTCCCTTTCATCAAATTTAATATATCATGTCATCACCTTCTGGCTTGTAGAGTTTCTGTTGAAAAATCAGCTGATAGCCAGATGGGAGTTCCCTTGTATGTTATTTGTCATTTTCCCCTTCTTGTTTTTAATATTTTATCTTAGTCTTTAATTTTTGTCAGTTTGATGACTATGTGTCTTGGTGTGTTTCTCCTTGGATTTATCCTTCCTGGGACTCTCTGTACTTCCTAGACTTGGCTATTTCCTTTCCTAAGTTTGGGAAGTGTTTAGCTATTATCTCTTCAAATACTTTCCCAGGTATTTTCTTTCTCTCTTCTCCCTCTGGAATGTGAATGTTGGTGGGTTTAATGTTGTCCCAGAGGTCTCTTAGACTGTCTTAATTTCTTTTTATTCTTTTTCCCTATATTCTGTTTTGCAGGAGTGAGTTCCACCATTCTGTTCTCCAGGCCATTTATCCATGCTTCTGCCTCAGTTATTCTGCTATGAATTCTTTCTAGTGTCATATTCATCTCTGTTTGTTTGTTCTTTGGTTCTTCTAGGTCTTTGGTAAACATTTCTTGCATCTTCTTGATCTTTGCCTCCATTCTGTTTCTGAGATCCTGAATCATATTCACTATCATTATTCTGAATTCTTTTTTCTGGAAGGTTGATGATCTCCACTTCATTTAGTTGTTTTTCTTGGATTTTTATCTTGTCTCTTCAACTGGGACATAACTTTCTTTTTCATCTTGATTCAGTTCAGTTCAGTTCAGTTGCTCAGTCATGTCTAACTCTTTGCAACCCCATGAATCACAGTACACCAGGCCTCCCTTTCCATCATTAACCCCTGGAGTTCACCCAAACTCATGTGTATCGAGTCAGTGATGCCATCCAGCCATCTCATCCTCTGTTGTCCCCTTCTCCTGCCCTCAATCCCTCCCAGCATCAGGGTATTTTCCAAGGAGTCAACTCTTCGCAACAGGTGGACAAAGTACTGGAGTTTCATCCACAGCATCAGTCCTTCCAATGAACTCTCGGGACTGATCTCCTTTAGGGTGGACTGGTTGGATCTCCTTGCAGTCCAAGGGACTCTCAAGAGTCTTCTCTAACACCACAGTTCAAAAGCATCAATTCTTTGGTGCTCAGCTTTCTTCACAGTCCAATTCTCACATCCATACATGACCACTGGAAAAACTATAGCCTTGTCTAGATGGACCTTTGTTGGCAAAGTAATGTCTCTGCTTTTGAATATACTATCTAGATTGGTCATAACTTTCCTTCCAGGGAGTAAGCGTCTTTTAATTTCATGGCTGCAATCACCATCTGCAGTGATTTTGGAGCCTCTAAAAATAAAGTCAGCCACTGTTTCCATTGTTTCCCCATCTATTTCCCATGAAGTGATGGGACCAGATGCCATGTTCTTAGTTTTCTGAATGTTGAGTTTTAAGCCAACTTTTTCACTCTCCTCTTTCACTTTCATCAAGAGGCTCTTTAGTTTCTCTTCACTTTCTGCCATCAGGGTGGTGTCATCTGCATATCTGAGGTTATCATCAGATATGGTTTGATCTGAGGCATATCATCTTGATTAACTTCCAATAATTTGGTTTTTGCTTTAGCTGCTGTGAGACTGTGCTTCTTGTTTCTCCTGTCTGCCCTCTGATGGATGAGGCTAAGAGGCTCATGTAAGCTTCTTGATGGGAAGGACTGGCACTGGGAGAAGCTGGGTCCCGCTCTGGTGGGCAGAGCCTTCCTCAGTAAAGGTTAATCCGATCATTTGCTGATGGGTGGGGCTGCACTCCCACCACCCTCCCCAGCAGTTGTTTGGCCTGAGGCACCCCAGCCCCTGGGGCTATGTCAGTGAGGACCTTCCAGTGACCCAGTCCCTGTGGTGAGTCCCTGTCAATGCACACATCCACAGGAGCTTCTCTAACACTAGCAGGTAGTTTTGGTTCAGTATCGTGTGGGGTCAGCATTGCTCTCCTCTGGGTCTTGGTGTGTGCAAAATTTTGTTTATGCCCTCCAAGACTGCAGTCTGTTTTCCTCAGTCCTCTGAGTGAGTGAGTAAGTGAAGTTGCTCAGTCGTGTCCCACTCTTTGTGATCCCGTGGACTGTAGCCCCCCACGCTCCTCTTAGCACACATCCACAGGAGCTTCTCTAACACTAGCAGGTAGTTTTGGTTCAGTATCGTGTGGGGTCAGCATTGCTCTCCTCTGGGTCTTGGTGTGTGCAAAATTTTGTTTATGCCCTCCAAGACTGCAGTCTGTTTTCCTCAGTCCTCTGAGTGAGTGAGTAAGTGAAGTTGCTCAGTCGTGTCCCACTCTTTGTGATCCCGTGGACTGTAGCCCCCCACGCTCCTCTTTTTCCAGGCAAGAGTACTGGAGTGGGTTTCCATTTCCTTCTCCAGAGGATCTTTCCAACCCAGGGATCGAACCCAGGTCTCCTGCATTGTAAGCAAGACGCTTTACCATCTGAGCCACCAGGGAAGTCGATCTGCTGGCCCTCAAGGCCAGATTCTTGGGGATTCTCGGTTCCTTTGACAGATCCTCAGGCTGGGAAGTCTGATGTGGGCTTCAGAACCTTCACAATAGTGTGAGAACTTCTCTGGTATTACTGTTCTCCAGTCTGTGGGTCACCCACCTGGTGGTTATGGGGTTTGATTTTTATCATGATTATGCCCCTCCTACCATCTCATTGCAGCTTCTTCTTTGTCTTTGGATGTGGGGTGTCTTTTCCAGGTGGATTCCAGAATCCTCCTGTCGATGGTTGTTCAATAGCTAGTTACAATTTTGGTGCTCTCACAGGAGGAGATGAGCACATATCCTTCTGCTCCACCATTTCGAACCAGACTTGAATGTTGAGTTTTCTGTACTTTTTATTAAGACAATTTTTTGGAGCAGTTTTAAGTTCACAGAAAAATTGAGAGAAAGGTATAGCTATTTCTTATACATTCCCTGTCCCCGGACATGCATAGCCTCAGCCATTATCAACATCTCCTGCCTAAGTGGTATATTTGATGGAATTGATTAATCTATATTGACACAAAATCACCACCCCAAGTACATCATTTACATTGGGGTTCACTCTTAATGTTATACATTCTATTGGTTTGGACAGATGTGTAAAGACATGTATCCATCATTATAGTATCATGAAAGTATTTTCACCACCTTAAAAATCTTCTCTGTTCCACCTAGTCGTCTTCCTGTATCTATCTGCAACCCACAGCAAGCACTGATTTTTTACTGTCTTCACAGCTTTCCCTTTTCGAGAATGTCATATAGTTAAAATCAGATTGTATACAGCCTTTTCAGGTTGACCCTTTTCTTCAAGTAAAATGCAGTTAAATTCCCTCCATATCTTTTCATGGCTTGATGGGTAATTACATTTTAGTCCTGAATAATATTCTGTTGTCTCTGTGTGCTGTACTTAGTCACTCAGTCTTTTAAAGAAAATTCATTTGTTTTAATTGGAGGCTTATTACTTTACAATAGTCACTCAGTCATGTCCGACTCTTTGCAACCCCATGGAGTCTCACCCGCCAGGCCCCTCTGTCCGTGGGGATTCTCCAGGCAAGAATACTGCAGTGGGTTGCCATGCCCTTCTTCAGGGGATTTTTCCCAACTCAGGGACTGAACCCAGGTTTCCCGCATTGCAGGTGGATTCACTACCATCTGAGCCAACAATCTCTGAAGGGCATTTCAGTTGCTTCTAAATTTTAACAACTATGAATAAAGTTGCTAAAAACATCCGTGTACAGGTTTTTGTGTGGACGTAGGTTTTCACCTCCTTTGGGTAAATAACAAAAAGCATGATTGCTGGATCCTACAGTAATTGTATGGTCAATTTTGTAAGAAAGAAACTGCCAAATTGTCCTCTGCATCTCTGAATTTTAATATACCACACACAAAGAATTATTGACAATTTCAGGCCATTTAGATGCATCATTGTATTTCCTGGGAATAGTTTAAGAAATGAAAATAAGATTGTGAACTTATTATTTTAGTGAAAATTATAGCAGTTTTTTCCCCCTTAAATTCTGATGATGAGCATTTGTGATAGTACCTTATTATTGTGATTGTGAACCAGAACGTAGTTTGAGTGTAAAATACCAATAGTGTTTCTCAAATACTCATCCAAAATTGAATCAGTAGATACTGTACAGCTTACTGCACTTGCTGACTCTGAATGACAAGATAACTGCTATATAAATTAAGCAATTTGCTGAAAGTTTTCACAATTTTTAGGCCTGAAAGCTTGAAATTTAGAAATATAATCTCACTCTCTGTGTATGTTTGTCACTCAATCATGTTCAGTACTCTTTGCAACCCTGTGGGCTGTGGCCTGCCAGGTTCCTCTGTCCAGGGAATTCTCCATGCAAGGATACTGGAGTGGATTGCCATTTCCTTCTCCAGGGGATCTTCCTGTCCCAGGAACTGAACTGGGGTCTCCAGTCTTGCAGGCAGATTCTTTACCATCTAAGCTCTGGTTTAATTTTAAACTTTGATAAAAATCATACCACTTCCTTTTCATATTTTGCATAAGGTTACACTCTCTGAGGGTAGATAGAATTTGAGAGATCTTTTTAAAAAATGAAACTCTCTTGTTACATGTGAATGTGTAAGTATTTTTGTCAAAAGGCTGATTATTGTGCATGTATTAAAGCACTTTAATATATTTTTCTTTCAGCATAATAAACTTACCATGTGCATTTTATCATGAAATTAAGAGAAAGTGAAGTTACTCAGTCATGTCCGAGTCTTTGCGACCCCATGGACTGTAGCCTGCATCAAGCTTCTCCTTCAGTGGGATTTTCCAGGCAACAATACTGGAGTGGGTTGCCATTTCCTTCTCCAGGGGATCTTCCGTACCCAGGGATTGAACCCATGTCTCCTGCTTTGCAGGAGACCTCTGAGCCACCAGGGAAGCTTATCATGAAGTTGTATATATTGGGTTGAATTTTTGAAATTCTTTTAAAATCATGAAGTAAAACACATACAGAAAACCATGAAAAATTAATTTATAGCTTAGTGAACTTTCTGAAAGCAAACATTCCAGTAACTGTTATCCACATTAAGGAATCAATTCTTGTTTAGACAACCTGTAAGTCCTCTGTGTGCTTTATCCCATTCATATCTGCCATCAATATTAACCTGTATCTTGGCTTTTTTTAAAAATTGGGGATGTAGTTGCTTTACCATGTGTTAGTTTCTCCTGCACAATGAAAGGAATCAGTTGTATGTATACGTGTATCCCTTTCTTCGTGGACCTCCTGCTCAGCTCCCCCATCCCATCCATCTAGATCAGCACAGAGCACCAAACTGAGCTCCATGTGCATACAGCAGGTGCCTACTAGCTGTATATTTTCATATGGTAGTGTATATATGTCCATCCCAAGCTCCCAATATTTCTTTACTTTACAGATTGGTTTACCGCCAGATCTTGCTAGTTCATGGATTCACAGTATCAGAGCTGATCAGTCTCCTAGAGAGTATTGACTCAAACTTCTCCTACCTGCCCACCACAAAGGAGAAGAAACTGAGTTGTAGAGGGGAGAGACTTTCTCATGTGCCTTACCCTTCTCTCTGCTTGCCGGATTTTCCCACTCTTCTTTCCTCACGTATACTCAGCCTCAACAGATAAAAGCCCCTCAGTGACCTGGCCCTGTTTACCTGCACATTCTTCCAGTTTTATTTTTATCACTACCAACTCTCCAAAATCTAGGTTCTGTTCATGCCAAAATACTTTCAAATTCGAGGAAATGCCATATTCTTAGGTCCTTGGCATTTTTTTGTTTTCTCAGTCTTAAAAACTGTTCTTAATTACTCTCACCGGACTTTTCTGTGAACCCTAGTGATCAGCTTCCTTTCCTGGGGGCGAGGGAGGGCGCTTTGCTGGAACATCCCATGCCCAGTTTAAGCGCTGCTCCCAGTTGCTGCCTTAGGACCCAAACACACCACTTGGAGGGACTTTAGTTGACGCTGCATTTTTTTTTTTAACTTGATATTGTTCTTGACTGGAATGAAAGCTCCAAGAAATCAGAAACCACGGCTAGTTCATTAATGTTTAAGTAGCTTGGGTCTACCTGTCATAGTGTGTAAAGAGAGGCTCCAGTAAATATTCACTGAATAATTGAGTTTTCATATTTTTATTATCTTCTATCTGTATGTAGGTGCAAAAACACACATACACTGCAAGTCTCTAAGTTTTTTCCATGACTTCTTACTTTCAGGCATAATTATCTTTCATTTCTGAATCAAAGAAGATTTCCTTTTTCTATCATCATTCACAGTGGTATACTAATGGATCTTCGTCATCCTAATTGCTTAATAAACATTGTTACTTGACAAGTCATTTAGAGGATTATTACAATAATGACGATTATTTACTATTTCGTGGGAAGAAGTTTGATGTGCAAATGCATAGCTGTTTGGTGGTTCAAGCATCAACAGAATCAATATTTAGGTTATTCTAAGACTGATATATTTGTTCCACATGTGCATGAATGCTAAGTTGCTTCAGTCATGTCCAACCCTTTGATACCCTATTGACTATAGCCCGCCAGACTTTCCTGTCCATGGGACTCCCCCATCAAGAATACTGCAGTGGACTGCCCTGACCTCCTCCAGGGCATCGTCCTGATAAAGGTATTGAACCTATCTTTGTAGCCCCTGAATTGCTGGTGGATTCTTTACTCCTGAGTCACCGGGGAAGCCCATATTTATCCCATATTTTCTGTCAAATACATTTGATTCTCAGGAGGTAGTTTCATTCAAGAAAACAGCATGGACTTCAGGGGATTTCTGTGGTAAAAGCTGTTGTTTTTAGAAAGATCAAGCACCACAATAGTATTAAACGAACCCATACCAACATGATATATTTTGGAGGGAAGCATACTCTGCATTAAGAATTTGTAGAATTAATGTAGAACTCAAGGTTCTATGAATATCTGCTCTCTATTATTCTGATCTTGGAGCCTTGAAAGCACTTAGTTAAGGACTTGTGAAAGATAATAGGTCAATAGGACTGCTTAGGATTTTTTCACTTTTCTATTCAGATAATTTTAGGTGTCAACAACTAAGAGGGGAAAAAAATACTGTTTGGTAAGCATTGAATCTTACTGCTTACATTCTTGTATTTTGCCTAGTGTGCAGAGGGATTAACAAAAGAAAGATTGATGGTGTCTGAGGAGAATTTGCTATTCACTTTCTTGATCCTCGGTAATATACGTTTATTGTTACACCTTATTTTAGTCACCAGATTTCTATTTTGTTTGCTCTTTACCTCCTTCAGTGAAGTTGAAACTGAAATACTTTCATAAGGCATCCTCCTGATGTTAGCAGAACTAGATATAATTTAGGCTATTTCTGAGAATCAAGTAGTGGCTCCCTTGCATCAGTTGTGTTTTGGAAAAATGGGCCAGGTTATTGATTACATTGTTTTAAATATTAAGTAACTCATTGAATATGCTTTATGTTTCTGTGTAGAGCTACATTTAGCATTCTGTCTAATTGTTGGTGTTCAGTTGCTAAGTTGTGTCTGACTCTGCAACTCCGTGGACAGTCGCAAGTCAAGCTCCTCTGTCCTCCACCATCTCCTGGAGTTTGCTCAACTTCATGTCCATTGAGTCAGAGAGGCTATCTAACCGTCTCATCCTCTGCCACCCCATTCTCCTTTTGTCTTCAGTCTTTCCCAGCATTAGGGTCTTTTCCAGTGAGTCATCTCTTCACACCAGGTGGCCAAAGTATTGGAGCTTTAGCTTCAGCATTTACTTTCATTGTATATTCAGAGTTGATTTCCTTTAGGGTTGACTGGTTTGAGTCTTATTTACACAAAAAATACTGATTTTACTGTAAATATTTTATTACTGAATATAGTTAAATATGTACATGAGTAGAGTAGATTAAACATATTTAGATGATTAATTTGTGGTCTGTTGCTGTTTTATGTTTATAAGCTTAACAAACATCTTAAAATGTACAAATTTTATTCTTTTTATTTTTACTTTATGTGTATATGATGTTTACAGAAATATAAAGCAATGTTTTATATTTTTTGTGTCTTCCTAGTAGTAAATTAAACTTTGCTAGATCAGTAATTATTCTGGCCTTTTCCCTCTAGCTTTGCCAATTATTGATTGATAATTAGTTTTATTATTTATGAAATATTGTATATTATTTAAATATGACCAACATTTTTTTTCAGAATTAAACCAAAATATTATTCTGATTGAACAGAAAAAGGTGCTACAGATTGAAGTATACAAATTAGTTTAGGTAGAAATCACTGTAACTCAAGTGGATTTTAAAAACTTAAACATGGAATGCTTTATCCTCTCCATTTGTTATCGCATTTGATGCATTGTATCGTGCTGGTCTTCTATTAAAACAGTAAGCTACTTGGGAGGAGCTACTCCATATCATTCATTTTTCTATTACTGACACAGTGCATTTTCCTGCATACGTTCAAAGTTTAGGAGATAGTTGACAAATGGATAAGACTTTAATTTGAATGAATTGTGGTTTACATGTTTGTTGTACTGTGTTCATGTGGAAGAACAAAATTAATTATGTTGTTTTTTTGAATTTATCCTGGGAACTTTGTACATTGTACTATACCAAGTGTTTTCTTTTAGCCCACTAGGTCCACTTTCTACCCTTCTCCACCTTGCTCCCTGCCCTGGAAGGCTGAACTGAGTGGACACATCAACAGAGCTCCTAGCCTTCTGCTTTCTGGCTGGGTTTGGCCCATGGAGAGCTGTGGCAGATCAGAGTGGGGCTGGATATTGATTCCCTTGGCCTTTCCTTGAAGGTTGCCTAATGCCGGCTGTGCCATATATTGTAAGTCATTGCTTCTCTCCAAGTATGTCATTTTATCTGACTCTCACTTGGTCCGAGATACCTCTCTCTCCTCTGGTCATCTGTTTGGACCTATACCTCTCTCTCCTCTGGTCATCTCTTTGGACCTATACGTAGCGGCGGCTTGGCTGCTGGTATCCCCGCATCCCCATTCTATCCCCCTAGGGAGGGGCCCTTTGGTAAACAAGCTCTCCTTGTACTGTGCTGATCTGTGCCATCTGGTCACCACTATAGCTATAGCTGACACTTGCATCTGACTGTGATTTGTTTTAAAGTTTTATTCTTTGGTTAAATACTTCATTAGCAAAATTTAATTTTCATAAGAACAATGACAATCTATAAATTTGATGCAACTGAAGTACTTTTGTGACAGCATAAAGCAAGTGTATCAATCTTTTGAAGAAAGTGATCTCCATTAATTTGTGTATTCCACCACAAAGTAAATGATAGACTATTTAAAATTAACATATTAATTAATTAAATAAACAACTGAGTGTATGGTATGCCAGGAGTAATAGATACAAAGATGGAGAAAACCAAACATCTAATCATTTATATTGCCAAAGCATTTAAAATATGTACCTGCAAGATAATATGCATCTTTATATGGTTTTCATCCCCTTTATATATCAGTCTCTCATAGTAATTTATAAGTATTTTGGAGTTTCACTATGAGAGACTGATATATAAAGGAATAAAAACTATATGAAGATGCATATTATCTTGCAGGTACATATTTTAAATGCTTTGGTAATATAAATGATTCTTCTTAGGAAACTGGATTTCCCAGCTTTAAAATGTTCAACATTTTACTATATACTGAGCACTATTCTTAGTAATCTATAAATACTGACTCTTTTCATTCTCCTTTAGCTCTTATGAACTTAATGCTATTATTTACCCATTTCAAATATGAGGAAACTGAAGCACAGGAAAATTAAGGATGTGCCTAAATCTGCTCTTGAGAAATATGTATGCAGGTCAGGAAGCAACAGTTAGAACTGGACATGGAACAACAGACTGGTTCCAAATAGGAAAAGGAGGACGTCAAGGCTGTGTATTGTCACCCTGCTTATTTAACTTATACGCAGAGTACATCATGAGAAATGCTGGACTGGAAGAAGCACAAGCTGGAATCAAGATTGCCGGGAGAAATATCAATAACCTCAGATATGCAGATGACACCACCCTTATGGCAGAAAGTGAAGAAGAACTAAAAAGCCTATTGATGAAAGTAAAAGTGGAGAGTGAAAAAAGTTGGCTTAAAGCTCAAGATTCAGAAAATGAAGATCATGGCATCTGGTCCCATCATTTCATGGGAAATAGATGGGGAAACTGTGGAAACAGTGTCAGACTTTATTTTTGGGGGCTCCAAAATCACTGCAGATGGTGACTGCAGCCATGAAATTAGAAGACGCTTACTCCTTGGAAGAAAAGTTAATGACCAACCTAGATAGCATATTCAAAAGCAGAGACATTACTTTGCCAATATCAATAACCTCAGATATGCAGATGACACCACCCTTATGGCAGAAAGTGAAGAAGAACTAAAAAGCCTATTGATGAAAGTAAAAGTGGAGAGTGAAAAAAGTTGGCTTAAAGCTCAAGATTCAGAAAATGAAGATCATGGCATCTGGTCCCATCATTTCATGGGAAATAGATGGGGAAACTGTGGAAACAGTGTCAGACTTTATTTTTGGGGGCTCCAAAATCACTGCAGATGGTGACTGCAGCCATGAAATTAGAAGACGCTTACTCCTTGGAAGAAAAGTTAATGACCAACCTAGATAGCATATTCAAAAGCAGAGACATTACTTTGCCACCTAAGGTCCATCTAGTCAAGGCTGTGGTTTTTCCTGTGGTCATGTATGGATGTGAGAGTTGAACTGTGAAGAAAGCTGAGCACTGAAGAATTGATGCTTTTGAACTGTGGTGTTGGAGAAGACTCTTGAGAGTCCCTTGGACTGCAAGGAGATCCAACCAGTCCATTCTAAAGGAGATCAGTCCTGGGTGTTCTTTGGAAGGAATGATGCTAAAGCTGAAACTCCAGTACTTTGGCCACCTCATGAGAAGAGTTGACTCATTGGAAAAGGCTTTGATGCTGGGAGGGATTGGAGGCAGGAGGAGAAGGGGACGACAGAGGATGAGATGGTTGGATGGCATCACGGACTCGAAGGACGTGAGTCTGAACTCTGGGAGTTGGTGATGGACAAGGAGGCCTGGCATGCTGCGATTCATGGGGTCACAAAGAGTTGGACACGACTGAGCAACTGAACTGAACTGAAACTAAAATTGCTGCTGATTAATATAGCTGAGATTCAAATTCAGGCTTTGAAAATTCACCTGTTTCCCAGGTGGCACTAGTAGTAAAGAACCTGCCTGCCAATGCAGGAGCTGCAGAGATGAGGATTCAGTGTTTGCATCAGGAAGATCCCCTGGAAGAGGGGATGAAAACCCCTCCAGTATTCCTGCCAGGAGAATCCCATGGACAGAGAATCCTGGTGGGCAGCAGTCCACAGGGTCACAAAGAGTTGGACATGAGTGAATTGACTTAACATGCATGCACAATATAGCTGAGATTCAGATCCAGACAACCCTCTTCTAGAGCACAAGCTCTTAATCCCATGATGTGCTAAGACTTTAATACAGTCCAAAACACTCCTTTCTACATATCCTCGTTCACTCCATCTCTGCAAGAAGAAATGAATAGCTGATTGGTGAGTTTGACAGAAGGGCCAGAATTTGTATGAGCCACTCATTTCTCTTCCCTTTGGTTGTCTGCTACCAGGAAGAAGAATACCATTTCATTTTTTGTTTGCTGTGAGGCAGGCTTTATAGATCAGGTGCCTCTCCTGAGACTGTGGGCTGAAGTTATCCTCCTGTACCAGTGGCATAACTAATTCAGGGGAAGCAAGGCTGCTGTTGCTGTTGACCTAAGCCATATGTCTAGAACAGCATTATCAGGAATAATATATTTGTTCACTTGCCTGGTTATTGCATCTGTCTCTCAAGTTGTTTCCAAATTAAGACAAGAGAGTGAGGGAGGTTGTATATTTACCTTCCTAAACACCAAAAATTGACAAGTGAAGAAGAGCATTCCAGGAAGAGGTATGAAGTAGCCTGGCACATTTGGATATTATACTAGTTTAACTGTCCATTCCTTAGCCGTTCACTACAGACTGATGAACAAACTGGTATAAAGTTTGTATTTTTAACCTCACTGTTGTATTTTATAAATATAATCTTGTAGGGGAGTCACTGGTAGCAGCCACTTTTAGGATGCATAATGTTAGAGAAAGAATATAAGAATAATGTGTAGCTATAAAAAGGAATAAAATCGAGTCAGTTGCAGTGAGACGGATGAACCGAGAGTCTGTCATACAGAGCGAAGGAAGTCAGAAAGAGAAAAACACATGTTGTATATTAACAGATGTATATGGAATCTAGAGAAATTGTACTCATGAACCTATCTGCTGGGCAAGAATAGAGACTCAAACGTAAAGGATAGATTTGTGGACCCAGTCGGGGAAGGAGAGGGTGGGATGAATTGAGAGGGTAACGTTGACAGATATATGCCACCAAGTGTAAATCAGGGAACTAGCGGGGAGCTGTTGTTTAACCCAGGGAGCTAAGCCCAGGGCCCTTTGGTGACCCAGTGGGGCTCCCTGATGTCATGCTTTGACTGGGGCGGGTGGAGGGAGGCCCAAGAGGAAAGGGATGTATGTGTACTCACAGCTGACTGACACTGTTTTATAGCAGAAACCAACACAACATTGTCAAGTAGTTATCCTGCAATTTAGAAATTAATTAATTAAATACCATCAAAAAGTGAGACACCATCTCGTCCTCTGTGGTCCCTTCTCCTGCTTTAAATCTTTTCTTGCATCAGCATCTTTTCTAATGAGTTCTTCACATCAGGTGGCCAAAGTATTGGAGCTCCACCTTCAGCATCAGTCCTTCCAATGAATATTCAGGACTGATTTCCTTTAGAATTGAATTATTTGATCTCCTTGCAGTCCAAGGGACTTTCAAGAGTCTTCTCCAACATCACAGCTCAAAAGCATCTTCTGCATTCAGCTTTCTTCATGGTCCAACTCTCACATCCATACATGACTCCTGGAAAGACCAAAGCTTTGACTAGACAGAGATTTGTGGGCCAAGTTGGAGCATAGCTGGTGGGTTTATTTTTATCACCTAATAGAAACACAGAGTAGGACTCTGGTCAAGGAATTCTTTGGAGACTTAATTTTCTCTTACCTCTGTATGTGTTAATTTCTAGGAAAGGGATGTATGTGGCTGTATAGTGAAGGACAAAACCAAAGCTTTGACTAGACAGAGTTTGTGGGCCAAGTTGGAGCATAGCTGGTGGGTTTATTTTTATCACCTAATAGAAACACAGAGTAGGACTCTGGTCAAGGAATTCTTTGGAGACTTAATTTTCTCTTACCTCTGTATGTGTTAATTTCTAGGAAAGGGATGTATGTGGCTGTATAGTGAAGGACAATAGAAAATGGCTGCAGACTGTTAATTCTATCTGCTTCCCAGAAGCAGCGATACTGAAGGGACCTGCGGGGGTTTCATATCATCTTGTCTGTGGTTGTGTTTACAGACCTTTAGTGAACAGAGCATCTTGCTGTTCCACTTAGCAAGCCATCCCTTGCTCATGACTTTGCAGCTAGCCCATCTATATGTTTTCCCCATGCACGTGTAATGGGAAAATACTGTCCATGCAAACCCATATGAGATCAGGAGGAAGGGCTCTGGGTCTCATTGGTCTCATTTCCTGAACAGCTACTGCTTTGTCCTTTGTCTTTATTGTAGTGCCTTATTTAAGAAACAGTTATTTGACCAGTTTACGGTTATCTTACTTTTAGAGCTAGGGTTGTTTCTTCATCTGAAAATCAGTGGGGCTGAGTCCTCTATTTTCCAGCCTTTCTTATCTCTGCCTGCCTTCCTCTTCTATAATCTCTAACCAAGCTGCCAGCATCCAAAATTCAAATAGATGGCAGATGGATAAAGTACACCTGATTTATCTGTTGTGTGTGTCTTACTTCAGTCATGTTAATATATGATGGCTGTTATTTGTAGGCTACACATGCTTAAGAATTTCAGCACCTTGATTTCTCTTATGAATTCTACAAGAGGAGTCTATATAGGATTTTAATTTTTGTCTCTACCTCTCTTCAGTGATTGAAAGTACATATACTGTCATATTTGAGCCATTAAGACTTTCTTTAAAAAGCCTGGCATGTATGAGAGGCATACTTAAATTGAGAAAAAGTAAATAAAATTTAATCTACAGAATTAAAATATTGCTAGTAATATGTTATCTTTTCTTTCCTCTGTTTTTTTTTTTTTTTTCCCACACCATGCTGCTTGTGGGTTCTTAGTTCCCTGACCAGGGATTGAAGTGGGCCCTCAGTAGTGAAAGTGCAGAGTCCTAATTACTGCACTGCCAGGGAACCGCTCCCCCTCCCCACCGCCATTTGCCCTTTTTTGTTATTTTATTGAATTTTGAAAACTTGAGTGCTTATTACGTGTCAGACATTTCACTCAGGGTTGCCAAATGAAGATACTGAAATATCAAATAGAATATTGATAGTAAATCATTATTATAGAAAACTATATCTTATTTTCTCGCAGCTGACTGATCTCTCCTTGTTTGTTTGTTTCTAAAGCAAGAATACCAAACCAAATAAAGCCAAGTTTCATACTTATTCACACAAGCATATGCAAGCTCATTTACATCTTAACTCTCTCAAAAGAAGCTTCCAGAAAAGCTGAATGTTTTCTGTTTGGGTAGTATTCCGCTGCCAGTCACAGACACACTTCCCAGGGAATGCTTTTCCCTGCCTTCTTCAGACATTCTTTTTTCTTATGTAGACTTTAAAGTGGAAGCTTCAGATGGTACTTTTAAAAACATTTTTAATGTTGTTTTTTCTTTTTAAATCACTGTTGGACAGACTCAAGATGCTTTTGACACTTTGCTCCATCAGAGAATCAACCTCACAAAGAAAGCAATTTTATTTCCTCAATCTGAGACACTGTAATAGGAAAAATCACCTTTCCAGAGTCACTGTGATTCTGTAAACAGGAAGCGGCTGTCAGAGGAGGAAGCCTACTTGTCTTCACTTAACAACCGGTGTCTCACTGTTATATAAATCTGTATTTCTGCTGGAAATCAGCTTTCAAAATGATCTCTGTAGTGGGAAGTTGGTTTCAGAAATTCTCCTTTATCGTCCTTTCTCTTCAGTTGAAAGAAGAAATACTTCATGATTTCATATGGCAGTGTAGCAAGAGCCTGTGAATAACGTGGCTCTATACACATTTTCCTTACTTAACCTTCACTTACTTCAACAGTAACCTGCTTAACCTTAAAAAAGCTATTTTCTTTTTCTAAGAACACAGATTCTTGTCCGTTTTGATGGTAGGCCACTCTTTGCTAATTGGACATTTCTCCACCTGGTTGCCAGATCATGTTGCCTAATTTCAAAATGACTTGGAGGGGTAAGAACTTCACCAAAGCTGGTCCAGATCCATGATTTCTGGGTTTTTGGATGCCCTATTGAAACATTCTTAAATCAGGAAGCATTTAGCATTCCCTTACTTGCTAAAAATAATTTACATATCTTAAAAGTTATTTTTACCTTAATTTATTTCAGGGAATAAAAATATCTTCTCCTAATAATGAAGTACCTTTCATTGTTATTCCATTAACATTACAACTATTTTAATATTATTTGCTTACAAACATTGATTTTTTAAATTTTTTGTTGTGTTTTGTATTAGCAAAATGCAAATTCTTTGCATTCTAGAAGTCTTGCTGCTTCAAGGTTAGTTTTACAATTCACTCTTAATTGGGTTTTGGCAGTTACAGACTCTTAAAAGGCCAGAGATAATATTTGGACTGTTAACTATGCTTTTTAGAAAGTTCATATTTTTGTAAACGTTTAGACCATGCTTTTGAAAATACAGCAAAGGACTGGATACCGTGATCTTTGTTTTTGAATGTTGAGTTTTAAGAGCAAAAATCCCTAGTTAAAACCTAAGTATATTGTTTTATGTGAGGATAGGAGTTGAGTAGACTGGAGGATACAAGAGAGATTTCACTTTATACTTTTAAAAGTTTGATTTGTAAAATATGTTTCCTACTCAAACAGAAATTTAACACACCCCCACAGATACATGCTCAGAAATAGAAACAGTACATTCAACTTGTAAACAGCTCTTATATTTGATTTAGTTCCTTGTTTGTAACATGTAACAAATGTCTTGAAATGCAGATGACTATGAAGTTTAGAAAGTCCTGTGAACATAGTTAATCCTTCATCAGAAGTAAACATTGTGGACACGGTAAGTGGGGAGGGGAGGAGAGGATGGGATGGATGGAGAGAGGAGAATAGCTTGGAAATATATATGCTACCGTATGGAAGGTAAACAGCCGGTGGGAATTTGCTGTATGACTCACACTGGGGCTCTGTGACGACCTAAAGGGATAGGATAGGGTGAGAGGTGGGAGGGAGGTTCGAGAGAGAGGGAGCATATGTATACTTACGGCTGACTCATGCTGATGTCCGGCAGAAGCCAACACAATATCATAAAACAATTATCCTCTAGCTAAAAGTGAATAATTAAAAGCAAACAAAAAGTAGACACACAGAATGTGTCTGAGAAAATCTTTCTATGTTCCTACATATGTTGAAATAGCCTTAATAAATACTACAGTATTTACTTAACATGAAGTTTTAAACTGGACATTCCTCACTGACAGAAAGCGAAGGAAGATTTAAGAAAGGAGTAGGAATAAGGAGCTGGATAATGTGGTTCAAGATGGCATTTGGAGGAAGGTTATATGCTCAGGTATATCTCAGACCCCTGATGGATAACACAGACTACTATTCAGATAATGAGAGTTCTATTGTTGACTTTGTTTTTAACTGAATACATAAGCTTGGTCTTTTCATTTCACCTCTCTGGACCTCTCTTAAAGAAAGTACTATGGGGGATGATCTTGAAGACTTTTTCAAGAAATTAATATTCTGTTATTCTGATCTCAATAATTGATAGTTGTATCACTTTATATAATGCAGGTGTTATGATTCAAATATCTTTATATTGTTTAAAATTGTTCAAACATTATAAACAGCATAAAAATTAATAGAGCTTTACTTTAACCATCAATAGACCATAAAATTTACTCTAATTAGTGATAGTCTAGTAATGATATGTTGTTTTACATTTAAATATAAGACTACATATAAATTCTGTGTACAAAATGAAATTTAACATATATAGTATGTTCTATAGGTTATAGACAACCTAGACAGCATATTAAAAAGCAGAAACATTACTTCTCCAACAAAGTTCTGTCTAGTCAAAGCTATGGTGTTTATAGTAGTCATATATGGATGTGAAAGTTGGACCATAAAGAAAGCTGAATGCCAAAGAATTGAAGCTTTTGAGCTGTGGTGTTGGAGAAGACTCTTGAGAGTTCCTTGGACTGCAAGGAGGTCCAACCAGTCAATGCTAAAGGAAATCATTCTTGAATATTCATTGGAAGGACTGATGCTGAAGCTGAAGCTCTACCTGATGCAAAGAGCTGACTCATTGGAAAAGACCCTGATGCTGGGAAAGATTGAAGGCAAGAGGAGAAGGAACCTCAGAGGATGAGGTGGTTGGATGGCATCACTGACTCAATGGACATAAGTTTGAGTATGCTCCGTGAGTTGGTGATGGACAGGGAGGCCTGGTGTGCTGCAGTCCATGGGATCTCAAAGAGTTGGACACGACTGAGCGACTGAACTGATAGGTTATAAAGGCCGTAAATGTTAGTGGTTTCATTTTCTGTCTGAGAGATGCTTAAGTCTTTCAGGATTTGCTAAAGAAGGTGTCAGAGGTACTGTGACACCTATGTGAATTCTGAAGTATCTATAGAAGCATCCAAAAATTTTCCAGGAAGTTAGGATCAAATTTTGGGTGGACATGGCCAGCAATGTTAAGCGGCACAGAAGATGATCAGACATGTGGAGACATGCACTTATTTTGGAATTTATGAAATATTAAGTGTGACCAAGAAGTGGTAAGAAATGAAGCTGAAGAAGTAGTAAGCAAAGATAACAGAGAGTGTGGTATTACAATCTAAAGGGATTAGCAATGAAAATCACTGCAGTTTCAAAAGTAGGTGAGTGACATGCATCGCAGACAGAACATCTGAGTACTATAGAGATGGACTTGGAAAATGGAAGACCAGAGGCAGCCAGACTGATTAGGAAACTTTGTAATAGTCGGTAGACAAAAGATTATAATTGCATGATTTAAGATGAGGACTTCCCTGGTGGCTCAGATGGTAAAGAATCTGCCTGCAATGCGGCAGACCTGGGTTTGATCCCTGGGTTGGGAAGATCCCTGGAGAAGGGAATGGCTACCCACTCCAGTATTCTTTCCTGGAGGATCCCATGGACAGAGAAACCTGGAGGGCTACAGTCCATGGGGTGGCAAAGAGTTGGACAGGATTGAGTGACGAACATTTTCAGTTTCAGATAAGATCAGACACTTGAAACAGCATATGGGCATGTCTGGCTGTTCAGTGATGGTGTTAGCTTATTTTAACTGAATCTGAGCATTAGGTGAAAACTAGTGACATCTCAGAACAGTAGCATTATTTCCTTCCTTTTTTTTTTTTTTTGACTGTTTCAAAAACTAAACAACTTACACAGATACTTCTTTCAGGTTTTGTGAAATCTCCTTGAAATTTTTGTCAGCATGCTTGTCTAAGTTATTTGATTATTCTAATTTTATTTTCTGCTTATTATCTGATGGGAAAATATAGTATTTAGTATTTCTTGTACTCTCTAAAACTAGTTGCAGACGACGTTTACCTTAACGTATGTAGTTGAAAAAGAAACACAGAGCAGGGGCAAGCCGAAGATGTGTCATTCAGATTAGGGATTTGGATTAAATAAATAATAAACTCACTCAGCCTTCATGAACCCCATGCTGAGACCTCGATATCAATATTGCTCTTCACACTTTCTCTCACGTATCCTGGATGACATACATCCATAAAGCTGCTTCGAAATAAGGAAAAGAAGTACTTCTGATCTAAGCTGAAAGGATACATTTTAAACAATATTTTGCATTCTTATTTTCAAGTTTATGTGATAGGCTTTCTTTTATTTTCATAAAGTCTCCATCTAAGAAGACTCTGTTAGATAGCCCAGCCATCAAAATATTAAACAAATCATTTGCCTAGACTTCTAAGACGTATACAACTAAATTATGTTTGAAATGTTATCCCAACTAGAAGCTGGTTCTTTAGCTTGATTTCAGGTGCAAGCAACATTCTTACAATAAAATTATAAAATAGTTCAAGCATTTAAAATCACTTCTAGTTTAGGGTGCATATTCATCACACTATTTCTTTTTAAGGGAATTATTAGCATATGAATTTGAGCTAAATTTTTTTTTTTGCACTTATGCCAAAATTAGTGTTTTAGAAACATTTTTTCTTTGTTCTCATTCCATCTACTTGTAAAGGGTCATTGTGTTTCTGAGTGGAACATTTTCTTCTCAACACTGATGCTCCCCTAAGTAAGAGAAAGAACAACATTTGAACATCAGAGACAGTTTTGCTTCCTGTTTCCCACCCTTTCCCCATCTGTGCAATGTTTTCCTTCTTGCTTGACTGACATTAAAATAAAACACACACATACACACATGATTAAAGATCTTTCTCTGTTGCTTACTCTTTGATATTTTAGCTTGTAGCAACTGAGTCATTCAATAGCCTGGCCCAGGTGAACGTAGGTGGCTTTTTTGCCCATGGGGAACTCAAATCTACTGGCACCACCAGATCTAAACATTTGCTTAGAATATCAAACTTTATTTCCTTTCAATACCAACTACACCTTCTTTAAAAATTAAGTTACTGAAACTATGGGTTAAAAAATAAAGTCTAAAAATTGCTTTCCATAAAAAATTGATTAGTCTTGGTTGTTTTAGGATTTATTCTATGTCAGGGTCCTGTGGATATTATTGTTTACATTGTGGCTAGGTAGGTGAGGAAAGAACACTGAATCTCTGCTTAGCCTATAAGAAAACCATTGTTGCTCCTTATATCCATTTCGGTTGGTATATCATTTATAAAGTTGAGGTGGAATGTGAGTGAAAATTGCAACTCAAAGTGATTAAAAATAAGTAGTTTTTTAAAAATCAGTTTAACTGAAAGTGCAGAAGTTGAGAAGATTCCAAACATAATGCCATGATGTGATAAAAAGTTAAAGTGTGTCATTTCAAATAACCAGGTTGATCTTCTTCTGTGCTGTTACCTTCAGGATCAGCTTCATGTTAGGGTGGGTTCCCCTCCATGTAATTGCAAGAAGGCTACCAGTGGCCAGAGTTTAGATGCTCCCTCAGTAATGTTTAGCAAAAGAGAGAGTGAAGTGAAAGTGTTAGTGTCTTAGTCGTGTCTGACTCTTTGCAACCCCATGGACCATAGCTCACCAGGCTCCTTTGTCTATGGAATTCTCCAAGCAAGAATACTGGAATGGGTAGCCATTCCCTTCTCCAGGGATCAAAACCAGGTCTCCCACGTTGCAGACCCAGGGGTCGAACCCAGGTCTCCCACATTGCAGGCAGATTCTTTACCATCTCAGCCACCAGGGAAGTCCCCAGACAGAGAGTAGCTTCTCTTTTCTAGGAGGTTTGTGAAACTCTCTTCGTGCAGTTCCAGACTGGTTTGGAACTGCAAACTGGTTCAGCTCTGAGTCAACAGAATGGATGCTGGTGAGTCTATTTACTATAGTCAAAGAGTCTTAGTTTTAGAAAGGTAGCTAGAACATTTCAACAGGGGCTCATTAAAGGTATAGGAATAACGAGGGAAGCATTTATACCCAATTAGATATTTTTGCTTTATAATTTGCTTTTTGGAGGCTTCCCTGGTGGCTGAGATAGTAAAGAATCTGCCTGCAGTGTGGGAGAGCCAGATTTGATTCCTGGGTTGGGAAGATCTGGAGAAGGGAATGGCAACCCACTCCAGTATTCTTGCCTGGAGAATGCTGTGGACAGAGGAGCCTGGCCAGCTAGGGTCCATAGGGTCACAAAGAGTCACACAAAACTGGTGAACACTTTCATGTTCATAGTTTGCTTTAATCATCTTTAGCTTGGGGTACCTGAAAGGATTCTTGCCTGAATGGATCCTACCTCTGCCATCATACACAGGGAAATCTGTACATTCTGAATAAAACCAAACCAATATCCTTTGGGATTGGAATAGGTAATCTCAGCAGACCAGCAGTTTGAACTATAAACCTTAGTTGCCCCTCTTCATGTGGTATTGGATTCGATTTTATTAAGGGAGCAGCAAGTATCCTTTCAAAGCCCAGGTTTATCTGGACACTGGTGTGTGCATGTGTGTGTGCATGCACAAAGGAAGAATTTAGGGGAGAGGAAAATCATTGGTGTCCTGTAATTTGTCATTTTTCACACTGACATTGAAATATGTGGTTTGGGATTGGAATAGGTGATCTCAGCAGACCAGCTGTTTGAACTATAAACCCTGGTTGCCTGTTTTCATGCAGTATCAGCTTTGATTTTATTAAGGTAGCTGCAAGTATCCTTTCAAAGCCCAGGAATATCTGGACACTGGTGTGTATGTATGTGTGTGTGCAGTTGTGTGCATATGTGTGTGTGCACAGAAAGAATTTAGGGAGGGCGAGGGAACTCACTGGCATCCTGTAATCTCTCACTCTTCACACTGACATTGAAATGTGTATTTTGCCACATAGTATTTTGTAACAAATGTGTATAATGTCATGTAGTCTCATTTCATAACTCTGAAACGTATCAGGTATATTGGATATATAATAACTGTGGTTCCAAAGAATTTAATTGCAATAAATAACCTGCAGTAAATTGATTATATATAATATTTTTCCACCAGATGAAAATCTGAGATTGAATCGTAGCCATTAAACACTGCACTTGCTTTATATTAATAAACATATAATACTTCAGGTATAATGAAATAGAGTTCTATAAGAGAAAAATACACATTTCAAATGACTCACTGGTAAAACCACATAACAATTTCACAAAATAGCCTTAGCTTTGGAGGATACTAATGTACAAATATACTTATTAGTCTGTATAACAGTCTTATTTGGACAAGTGCTATTATCCAAATAAAAATGTGATTTTTAATCAATAGTAATTAAAAAAAATACCAAAATGTCCGGTCAAAAAATGAGCCATTCATTGTCATAAGCCATCCACACACTAAAAATAGTAAAATAAATATGAATGCTTTATTTGACTTACTGAGAAATTTCTCCCCCCATCTCTATCTTAGTGCATTTGAGCCACTGTAACAAAATACATAAGATTGGATGGTTTTATAAAGAACAGAAATTTCTTTCTCATAGTTCTGGAGGCATAAAGTCCAAGATGAAGGCCCTGACAGATTCAGCATCTGGTGAGGACCTGCTTCCTAATTTATGTGAGGTGTAATTTTGCTCTGATCTCACACGTAGGGAGAGCTAGGGAGCTGTGGGGTCTCTTATAAGAGTATGGCTTCCCAAGTAGTGCCAATGGTAGAGACCCTGCCTCCCAATGCAAGAGACTTAACAGATGTGAATTCGATCCCTGGGTTGGGAAGATCCCCTGGAGGAGGGTATGACAGCCCACTTCAGTATTCTTGCCTAGAGAATCCCTTGGACAGAGGAGCCTGGTGGGATGCAGTCCATGGGGTTGCAAAGAGTCAGACATGACTGATGCT
>SJYC01114047.1:0-28242 GCA_006408675.1 Madoqua kirkii | reverse complement strand
ATTCTTTGGCACTCAGCCTTCTTCACAGTCCAACTCTCACATCCATACATGACCACAGGAAAAACCATAGCCTTGACTAGATGGACCTTAGTTGGCAAAGTAATGTCTCTGCTTTTGAATATGCTCTCTAGGTTGGTCATAACTTTTCTTCCAAGGAGTAAGCATCTTTTGATTTCATGGCTGCAGTCACCATCTGCAGTAATTTTGGAGCCCAAAAAAATAAACTCTGATACTGTTTCCACTGTTTCCCCATCTATTTCCCATGAAGTGATGGGACCGGATGCCATGATCTTCGTTTTCTGAATGTTGAGCTTTAAGCCAACTTTTTGACTCTCCTCTTTCACCTTCATCAAGAGGCCCTTTTGCTCCTCTTCACTTTCTGCCATAAGGGTGGTGTCATCTGCATATCTGAGGTTATTGATATTTCTCCTGGAAATCTTGATTCCAGCTTGTGTTTCTTCCAGCCCAGCATTTCTCATGATGTACTCTGCATATAAGTTAAATAAGCAGGGTAACCATATACAGCCTTGACGTACTCCTTTTCCTATTTGGAACCAGTCTGTTGTTTCATGTCCAGTTCTAACTGTTGCTTCCTGACCTGCATACAGATTTCTCAAGAAGCAGGTCAGGTGGTCTGGTATTCCCATCTCTTTCAGAATTTTCCAAAGTTTATTGTGATCCACACAGTCAAAGGCTTTGGCATAGTCAATAAAGCAGAAATAGATGTTTTATCTGGAACTCTCTTGCTTTTTCCATGATCCAGCGGATGTTGGCAATTCATCACTAAGCATAATACTCTCCAAATCCATCCGTGTTGCTGCAAATGGCAAAATTTCATTCTTGTTTATGGCTAAGTGGTATTCCATTCCATTTCCTCTCTCTCTCTCTCTATCTGCCTTTCAATCTATCTGTACAACACATCTTCTTTATCCATTCATCTGTTGAAAAGCCACCCATTTCATACTGAAGAAATGTCTGGTCATCTTTAATTTATGTCGAGTTTTACTAAACCACTACTGCCTATAAAGTATTTGACTAGATTCTTGGGAGAAGAGATGCAGAGATAAACACGAGGGCTTGTCATCTCTCCATGGTGACATGTAGACCTTACCTCCTTCAGATCTTTGCCCAGATCTCCCCTTCTCAATGAGGTCCACCCTGACTATCCACTATTCATATTTTTTAAATATTGATGTATTTATTTATGTGGTTGTGCCAGATCTTAGTGGCAGCAGGCAGGATGTTTTAGTTAATGGCATTCAGGATCAAGTTCCCTGACCAGGAATTGAACTCCAGCCCCTTGACTGGAAGCATGGAGTCTTAGCCACTGGACAACCAGGGAAGTTCCTTGACTGCTTTTTAAATGCTGCCACTGTCCCCCTCCAGCACTCCTGATACCTCTTATCTTAGCATTTTTCTTACTTTAGGACCTATCTCCTTCTGACAAACTTTATATTTACTTACTTTATTATGTTTATTACTTATTGTCAGTTTCCACACACACACACACACCATCCCCAGGACAGAGAATCTTTGGGAGTTTTATCCCCTGATGTGCTTAAAGAACCTAGGACAGTGCCTGGCCCATGGTCAACATTCAGTGAATAGTCATTATAACAAAAAAATTGTTTCTCTCAGAGCCCAAATACATTCCTTTCTACATCCTGAAGAATCTGCTGGAATTATTAAGGAAGAACTGGCCTTTTCTGCACTAAATGCTTCCAGGATGTAGACAGTAAACCACCCAAACCCTTGAACAGGTTTTGGTTGATAACTGAATGCGTCCTCACAGCTCACACATCTCACTGTGTGATTGACTTTTCACAAAACAATGCCCCATGGTTTCCCTTCACAGATCATCCCTCAGTCAATAAGCAGCTGGGTTATATGAGCAGCTTGATTCAGAGGTTTTATTTCTGAGCCTGATGTAATATCTTTTTTATTTTTTTAGCAGAAGTACATCCATGGTGTGATGCAGAGGACCATGGTGTGTGCATTTAGGAAACACGTTCTAGAAGTTCCTTCAAATCTCTTACATGCCAACAGGCACGAATTCCAAAGGTCTCTAATAACTTTCAATGGATTACACAGTTTAATCACTAGCAGATTCCTGGAGTTCGATCCCTGAATGAAGTTGTAAATATCCACCCCTCCCCCAGACCCAGCAACTGGGTTCTGAACATGGGAAAACTCCCAGCCCAGCCCAAACACACTCATGGACCAGCAGACTCAACACTGCTCCTACCCAATACTCCTTCCTCAGGCTGCCCCCAGCTGGCATATCCCAGTTTAAGGACCACTTCCAGAGCATCCATCCAGGAACTGTGGCAGGGAGCCAGACATTTGTGTCTTAGGATAAATGATCTGAATTTACTAGGTATGAAAAAGTTCTCATAAAGCCACAAAAATTGGTTAATGGCAGTGAGATAAGATCACATTGCCTGCATTGCTGGACCTCACAAGTGACCTCCACAACTTGATGCTACACCTGCCTTTGATTTCTCAACCATTCTTCTCCTGGGGCTCCCCTTTCATTTATGATGCAATTACTCAAGGACTGATGTTGAAGCTGAAACTCCAATACTTTGGCCACCTGATTCGAAGAACCGACTCATTAGAAAAGCCCTGATGCTGGGAAAGACTGAAGGCAGGAGGAGAAAGGGACAAAGAGGATGAGATGGCTGGATGGCATCACCGACTCAGTGGACATGAGTTTGAGTCAACTCCAGGAATTGGTGATAGACAGGGAGCCTGGCTGGCTGCAGTCCATGGGGTCACAAAGAGTCAGACTCGGTAGTTCAGACTGAGCAACTGAACTAACTGAGATAACTAACTCCTGAGATAACCAATTCCAGGTAAAATAGTGGCTCTTCTAGCTGATTCCCTGGATTCCCTATTTTAACTTCTCAAAAATCAGACCTTCGTGATCTTTCAGTTTAAAAATTATCCAAATCTCTTGCTAATATAATCCAACATGCTAAGGTCTTGAAGCTGTAAAGACATAGCAGCTTTGCAGACCTGCCTTTCTACCTCTGAAAGAGAGAAGGTACCAGGAGAATAAGAAAGCACTAATTCTCTGCATTAAAAAAAAAAAAAACCCTCATTAAAGGCCAGGTATATCCACCCCATGGCCCAGCAGTAATAATGTTACCCCTTGGGCTTGACCTAGTTATTGGAACTATGAAATCTTACACCAGCATCTGTCAAAGCCAACTAAAATCCCATTCTCTTACTATTTAACTCTTACCTTCTCACACATGTATCAGTTACTTTTTGCCAAGAAACAAACCCTTCCAACATGGTAGCTTAACTGCATTGCCATGATTCTGCAAGTCAGCTGTCTGGGCTGACTCAGCGGGGCAGTTCTGATATAAGTTCAGCCCACTCTCAGCTGGGATCATTTGTGTGTCTGAAGTCAAACACTGAGCTTCTGGATGTTGGCTCAGTGCCAGCTGAGGCAGGAAGGGAAACTGGGCCCTGTGTCTCATTCTACAGTGGGAAGCCATGTCTTGGTCACATAAAGGTTCAGGGTCTCATCGTACAAAGTGAAGGAAAGTGAAGTCGCTCAGTCATGTCTGACTCTTTGTGACCCCATGGACTGTAGCCTACCAGGCTCCTCCATCCATGGGATTTTCCAGGCAAGAATAATGGAGTGGGTTGCATTTCCTTCTCCAGGGGATCTTCCTGACCCAGGGATCGAACCTGGGTCTCCCGCATTGCAGGCAGACGCTTTACCATCTGAGCCACCAGGGAAGCCCCTCGTCATACAAGCACCTTGCGAATCTGTGAGTGCTTCATGTCTGTTCATGTTCAGAGCAGGGCACAAACCTAGCTGAAGAATTGAGGAAGACTGTCTTTTTGAAAAAAGCTAGAAAGCCACATTGCCAGGGCATGAATCCAGGGAGGGTAAGAAATTGTGGTCATTGCTTGCAATGTTCCACCAAGATATGCATGGAGGTGGTTGTGAGAAGAGTGAAGTGCTGGGGAAAAGATTGGGGATTTCATAATCGCTAAGTCATCTAGTCACCTCTGATCGCCTCAAGAGACTGTTGGTTGAAGACACCTGAGTCACACCTACCATGTACCAAGCAGCCTTCTAAGCAATGATGACAAAAAACATAATGTCCCAGCTTACCATCTGCTGGGAGACAGACAGACAATAATACAGAAATGTCTGAGAGATCTGGCTGTACATGCTATAAAGAAATGAATAATAGCTAAAGGAATGAAGAGTAACAAGAGTGGGTTTTGTTATATTTGGAGTAATTATGGATGGTCTTATGGATAATATATTGAAGAAATACTTGAACGTTGATGGGACAATCCATATGGATGGCTGGAGATGAACATTCCAGGCTGAGGAAAGGGTAAATGTGAAGTTTCGAGGCAAGATTATCTCTACCTCACTGAGTCACGGCGAAGACACTAATGTGGCTGGTGTGGCGCCCGTGAGGGAAGGGAGAGAGAGGATATTCGACAAGCGTGCATGGCCAAACTGCCCTGGGAAGTTTAGACTTTATTCTGAGTGTGAAGACTTTATTCTGGCCCTTGGCCAGTTTAGGCCAGAGATGGGGGTGACCTGATCAAAGTTCTTTTAAAGGATCGCTCTGTTCGCTTTGTGCAAAACACACCACAGAAGGTAAGAGCAGAGGAAGGAAACCAGCTGCGAGGCCATGGTTCTGGTCTCACTGGGTTCCCAGGCTTCATGGATCAAAGCAAGTAATACACCCCTCAGTTTCATTTCTGATCACCCATGTTGGATTCCAGTTGAATTTGGCAAGAGGATGGGGTGGGCTGGTATGGGCATTAAGTCTTTACTGAATTTGTTACAATATTGCTTCTGTCTGAGGCGGAACTTGGGGGTTTTCCCTGGTGGCTCAGTTGGATTGGTGGCTCAGTTGTAAAGAATCCACCTGCAGCACAAGAGATCAAAAGTTCAATCTCTGCGTTGGGAAGATCCCCTGGAGAAGGAAGTGACAACCCAGTATTCTTGCCTGGGAAATCCCATGGACACAGGAGCCTGGCAGGGGCGGACTATAGTCCACGGGGCCGCAGAGTCAGACATGACTTAGTGACTGAACAACAACCACCAATATTATTCACCTTATTTTATTAGAGAGGGAAGCTGGTATCCAACCATCTCTACACAGAATGCCCATCATGACTGACTGCACAGCCTGGGAGTATTGACTGGCAGGGGCAAGCAGGGTGCAGAGTGGGTCTGCTAGCAGGGGGTTAGGAAGTGAAATTTACCTTCTCACTGTGAAGTTCACTTAAAAATAATATAAAAGCACATTTAGTGATGTTAGTAAGGAGGATCCCAGTAACTGGAATTTTTCACAGATTTCCCTGCCACATACCCATAATGGGTGGGATGGCAGGTGGCCAAGGGAGGGGGCCAAAGCTCCCACAGCGGCCCCATGCAGGGACCAAGGCCTTCCCATCCCCTCTCCATCCATCTCTGACTCTCTCCAGGTGGGCAGAAATGCCACTGTTCATTAGAGCAAATATCTCAAACTCCTTTTAAGAGATGGCTCACAAAATGATCCTCCAGGATTTACTTCTGATGGCCAAATTAGAGAGCTGGAAGTTTAAATGAAAAGACTGAAAGGCCCTAAGGGCAGACAGCTAGAGAAATAAAGAAGTTCTGACACTGAGTCTGGGATGTCTGTCCTCCTGAGATCTCCTTTATATAATCCATAATCATTATCAGGCTACCTCACTCCAGAGCCCCCACGCTACCACATGAAGCTAGGTAGCTCTGAGCCTCCTATTCTCTCATCTTTAAAAAAAATGAAAACATTTTCTGGGTCAGTGTTTGTAAAGTTGGATGCCAACTTCGGAGTCACCTGGGGAGTTTGTTTAAAAATGCAGAATGGGACTACCCTGGTGGTCCAATGGTTAAGAATCCACCTCCCAAAGCAGGGGATACGGGTTCAATCCCCGGACCTGGTAATAAGATCCCACACACATAGGGCAACTAAGCCCCAGGCAACACATAGAGAAAAGCCTGCCCCTTACTGCAATGAAGAGTCTGCATGCTGCAACTAAGACCCAACACAGTCAAAAATAAATGCATAAATAATTATTTTTTAAAAACGAAAAGAAAATGCAGGACATTAGGCCCACTTGAAACCATTGGCAACCAAGATGCAGAACACTGGAACCCACTTGAAACCAAGAAAACTGGATACCCAGAATCTGTTTTTGTAATAGTACCTTCACAGTCAAGTTGGAGAGAGAAATTTCTGTGACACACAACTCACCCATGCAGAAGAGGAGGCTACAGTCCATGGGATCGCAAGAGTCAGACACAACTTAATGACTATACCACCACCACCAACCTGAAAAGTCATTTAGGGACTTCCGGTCCAGTGGGTAAGACTTCCAAAGCAAGGAGTCCCAGTTCCGTTCCTGGTCAGGAACTAGATCCCACAACCAAGAAGCTCACATGCCATAAGGAAAATACTGCAAGCCAGAACTCAGACCCAGTGTGGCCAACATAAATAAACACATGTTTTTTCAATACCACCATTAAAAAAAAAATAAGACTCAAATTGCACAAAGTCTGGTGATCACCCCCCAGCCCCATCACCCAGGTCAATGGAGCTCTACGCCAGGAGAAATGTGCAGGAACATTTTAGGTTGTCACCGTGGCTGGGCACTATGGGCAGGTAGAACCTGTAATTGCTAAATGGTGCATAGCTCTCCAAACAGGTCCAATACCGGAGAGTTGTCCTCCGGGTACAAGAATGGTAGCCGTGGAGAAACACAACCCCCTACCCAGAGGGGAGGTAGATTCAGCGTCTAGGTCAAGAGTTCTAATGATTCTGCGTTCCCCTTCCCCCAAAACAGGGAGGAATACTGAGTAATCAGGGTCTCACCCAGCTCTCTCTAACTCAGTTTCAACTGCTTGACCTTTCTTTTTCTTTTTTTTTGGGGGGGGGGGGGGGGCAAGGAGAAGGAAATGGCAACCCACTCCAGTATCCTTGTCTGAAAAATCCCTTGGACAGAGGAGCCATCGGGCTAAAGTCCATGGGTCATAAAGTCAGATACAACTTAGCGACTAAACGACAACAGCTTAGCATGCAGGATCTTAGTTCCCTGACCAGGGATGGAACCCAAGCCCCGCACAGTGGAAGCACAGAAGGTTAACCACTGGACCACCAGGGGATTCCTAGGCCTGAGCATTCTTACTGAGATTCAGTTTATAAGAACTATGGCAATTCCAGATATCTCCATTGGGGGAGGGGAAACATACTGGTATTTGGGTTGTCCTTCCAGTCTATCTGAATTATATTGAGTGTGTTGTCAATTACGTAGAGAATTCAGACCAGCGAAGTTTATCTCCAGCTGTGCCTGATCTTCTTACCTAACTGGAGCATGAAAAAGTGCAACAGTGTAAACAAAGCCAGGACTGAAATGTGTTCCTTCTATGAGTCTGTACCTAGTAATGGTTATATTAATCACCATTATCATTGTAGTTACTCTCCTCCGCATCATCAGAATCAATTCAGCAACTGTTTCTCTTGGTGATGTCTCCTTATTACAACATGGTATTAATTGTGTCTAAGTTGATTTTCTGCTCTAACTGCTGAACAGCTGTGTGGGAGTAAATGTCCCTCAATGAGACATCAGCTCAGGCTGTCAGGACTCAGGAAATTTATCCAGATGTGAGCAGTAAGTCCAGGGGGCAGCTGTGGAAGAGAACACACCAGCATCGATGCTACATTCTGTGATCAGTGTCCAGTCTGAAGAATTCTGAGAATTGCTTTCCAATACAGTGAGCCATCAAAGAATTAACAGCTTGAGTTTTACTTTCTGTTCAATATAGGTCAGAGACATTATAGGTGTTATAGGTCTCCCAAGGAACTTTCTAAAAAATCTGGCTCCCTTTTAAAAGCTAAAAAATAAAAATGCAACCTCCATCAAGAGAAAAACCACATGGGTTCCCTAAACACTGATTAAAAACTAAAACTATCCCAAATTTCTATTGTGGTTCTTAAGAAACAAAGCTGTCTCAGCACTTTGATTTTTTTTTCCTTAAGTACATTTCAAAACACTTTAGTTTGTCACTTCCCCAAATTAGAACTCTCGCACTTTTTTCCCTAGACAGACCAAGGCAATTACATTTCAAAGCAACAGCTATTTCTGTCTCTCCCTTTAGAGTCACCAACTGGCTGGTGAGATGCCAGAAGACCTGTTGATCTGTATCTCTTTTGCTGCTTTGCATCCGTTCTGTTGCCTCTGGGTTTCACAAACGCCGTTTACTTTATTTTGTTTCAAGGATCTAGCATGAAGTTAAGATTCAGGTCACTTAGCCACTCCTCTTAACTGTTTGTTCTTGTGACTCTGGAGAGGTTACCTGAGCTGACATTTCTTCATCTAAAAGTGGAAAGAAGCGCTAGTCTTTCCGCTACTGCCTAGATGAGCAGCAATGAGGTGCAGAGGGCTACCGTGGGGCTGATCGCAGCAAGCCCTCTCAAGTCCTCTGGGACAGGGGTCCCCAGCCCTGGGTGCGGGTCCATGGCTTGTCGGGAACTGGCCACGCAGCAGGCGGTGAGCAGTAGGCGAGCGAGTGAAGCTTCATTTGCTACAGCTACAGCTGCTCTCTACACTTCGGAAGTCACTGTCTCCCATTACTCCCAGGTAGAACAGTCTCGTTGCAGGAAAACAAGCTCAGGGTTCCCACTGATTCTGCACTATGGTGAAGTGTATAACTATTTCATTACATATCACAATGTAATAATAATAGAAACAAAGTGCACAATAAATGTGATGTGTTTGAATTATCCCGAAACCACACCTCCACCGCCCTGGTCCATGAAAAAAAAAAACTGTCTTCCACGAAACCAGTCCCCGGTGCCAAAACAATGGGGATGGCCGCTGTAGGAGACACATCCAAGGGAAAGCCGCCGGAAAGTCTGTGTGGCATCTGACAGAAGACACAGTGTCTCCTTTGACCCTACTTTATCCTTTCTAAGAAACTGTCCTAGGAGAGGCCCTCCTGTCTGGCTCACATATGATAAGTTTTTACATATGAATGCAGTTTGCATCATTATTTACAAGAGTGAAAATTTGCAGCCAATCTAAATATCAACAATATAAAAACAGTGAATGATGGTATTCGATGAAATATGATGGTGCTGTTAGATTAAGGTTGTCAAAGATTTTGTAATGCCATTGGAAAAATTTCAAACTCGTTTTTTTTTTTAATTGGGGGAAAATTGCTTTATAGTGTTGTCTGGTTTCTGCCGTACAACAACACAAATCAATCAACCATAATTATACATATATCACTTCCCTCTTGAGCCTCCCTCCTCATCCCATCCCTCTAGGTCATCACAGAGCACCAGGCTGGGCTCCCTGTAAACCAGTTTTAAATAAAAGAGCAAAAATCACTCGATTTGACTTTTTTCAACATTTAACATCCACACAAATGTGTGTGTGTGTGTGTGTGTGTGTGTGTGTTTAACATGCACGTGGATAAGGGGCAGGGTGGGAGAGACTGAGAGAGAGAAAAAATACACTAAAAATATTTATCATTTGATATGCTCTTCTGTGATTTTATTTCTTCATGTTTCTAATTTTCTGAATTTTCTAATAAGATTATTCATTACTTTTATAATCAAGAAAAATTCATATTATTTTAGAAGCTTAATTGATGAGTGAAACCATTAAAGTTATACTTTAAAACAGTTTGAAAATGTGGGGAAATGCCTATTAAAAATGTCAGGGTAGGCAATTCCCTGCTGGCCCACTAGCTAACCCTCAGCGCTTCCACTGCCTGAGGCACTGGTTCAGTTCCTGACGGTGGGGCAGAGGTCCCACAAGTCTCGAGGTGCAGCCTAAAGTAAAAAGGAAACACATTAAAATATTAGCTTTTGTATTTCCAAATGGCCAGATTAGAGTGACCTTAATGCTTTCCTTAAATTTTTCTGAATTAGCACACAGCAAACAAAAAGGTGTTTTTTATAGAATGAAAAATACAAAGGGGCTGAGATTGGCAAAACTGGGCACTTTAAAAACAAAACTCTTTTAAAATATATTTTGCACACAGTCAAAATGAATTCCTTCCTTGTAGATATAATACATATATGCTTAATTAAGATTTTTTTGTTTATAGTTGAGTTACAATATTGTGTTAGTTTCAGATATATAGCAAAGTGATTCAGATATGTATATATATGTATATGTATATGTATGCTGCTGCTGCTGCTAAGTCGCTTCAGTCGTCTCCGACTCTGTGCTACTCCATAGACAGCAGACCACCAGGCTCCCCCATCCCTGGGATTCTCCAGGCAAGAACACTGGAGTGGGTTGCCATTTCCTTTTTTTCAATTATTTTCCATTATTAAGTTATTTCAAAATATTGGACATAGTTCCCTGTGCTATACAATAAATCCTAGTCATTTATCTATTTTGTATATGTTAGTGTCTATCTACTAATCCTATACTCTAAATTTATTCCTCCTCCATATAGCACATATATTTTAACACATGGAGTGGAAAGAGACTTGCCTTATTCTGAAGCAAGTGAAACATGGCCAAGCAAAATATCTCCATAACCCAGGAGAATAATTAGAGGCAGCTGTTGCACAAACAGCCAAACCGTCTATCCAGCCCAGACGTGGAGCCACCATAACCAGCCAGCCAGGGAGGCTGTGGGCATTCCTCTCACAGTGTCGGGACTGGGAGAGCCTGGTGAGGCTTTCAAAGCAGTGGAGTGTCCAGAAGTCTCATTTCAACACCCAGCAGCACCGATTCCCCAGGCTGCTTAGAACAGCCTCTCATATTTGCTCATGCTGCTGCTGCTGCTGCTGCTGCTGCTAAGTCGCTTCAGTTGTGTCCGACTCTGTGCAACCCCATAGACAGCAGCCCACCAGGCTCCCCCGTCCCTGGGATTCTCCAGGCAAGAACACTGGAGTGGGTTGCCATTTCCTTCTCCAATGCATGAAAGTGAAAAATGAAAGTAAAGTCACTGAGTCTTGTCTAACTCTCAGCGACCCCATGGATTGCAGCCTGCCAGGCTCCTCCGTCCATGGGATTTTCTAGGCAAGAGTACCAGTGTGGAAAATCAAGCTGTGATTCATTAGACATATGATTGTGAAGAAGACAAGCATCACTCTTTGGCTTTGAGAAAAGTTGTGGAACCCTCATTCTGAGAAACACATTTTTTCAAAAAAAAAATTACATTCTGAGGACATGGGATTCACCCTGTAAAATGGACCCATTCCATAATCCATGACATATATACATGCACTTGTACCTAAACTGAAAAATTTAGATAAACAGGTATAATCTATTCATCTTTGTCATATATACATATATATAGAAAGGAGGGGAAATGCAAATTCTGTTAAAATTATTAAAATTGAATTTTAACTTTAATAAGTATTTTTGAGCTTTTTTTTTTCTGTGCGGAGATGTGGGGAATTTTCCTTTAAAGTTGGGTTTTTCCCCTATCTGGCCTGTAAGGAGACTTGGACCCCCTCGTTTATAATCCCCTAAGCCGGCTCAGCCTTTGCCCAGCTCTCGTGGTCTCAGTGACTCCTTCCATGCACACAGAAAACGAATGGCTCTATATGTGATGGCAGGCGCTGTCTACCCGAAGCATATGTGTTCAATCAACTTTAATACCTCTACAGTCCGGAGGAAGGGAAATGCTAGGCCCTGGGAATAATCATCGTTTCCATTACATTAGCGAGGTTTGCTGGTGTGCCAGAGGGGTAGGGCTCTCTCCATCACTCTGCTAACACTGGCTGGCAGCTCGGAGAAGAGCATGGGTGCCCATCCAGGCAGGAACTGAAATACACACCTTCTCCTCTCGCTCTTCCCAATCATCTTCCCTCTATTTTCCCGCTTACCTTGGGGTCACAGAGTCTACTGCAGTCCATGAAGAAAGTGGCTGAGCTGTTTTCATCAGTGCTGCCTTAGTAAGACTTTCATTAAGAGAATAAAATCAAAATGGGTGTCTCATATACACACTGCTATATTAAAAAATAAATAACCACCCACAAGGACCTACTGTATAGCACAGGGAACTCTGCCCAGTGATGTGTGGCAGCCTGGATGGGAGGGGAGGTTGGGGGAGAGTGGATGTATGTACAGGTAGGACTGTGTCCCTCGGCTGTTCATCTGAAACTGCCACAGTGTTGATAATTGGCTATACCCCAATACAAAATAAAAAGGTTAAAAACGGAAAAAAATCAGTGGTCTTTACAAGCTGGGGATATATTGGTAAGTTCACAGGAAGTTCAAGTAAGGAAGATCCTGAGAGTATCGGGGACCCGTCAGATAGGCCAGCAGCTGCCTGGCCCAGCTGGGATCTCCAGGTTCGCACCACGGCTCAGAACAGGCAGGTAGGGGTGCCACCTGGGAAGTCTTCAACTCAGTACTTGTCAGAGTAATTCTAGTGTTGAGAATGTTGCCAATGACATTTGTATTCCAGTAAAAAGTAAAATTAATTATACAATTTTAAGTTACATATTGAATATTTTATATATAGTAGTGTGTATATATTTGGCAATGCCAAAGAATGTTCAAACTACTGCACAATTGCACTCATCTCACATGCTAGTAAAATAAGCTCAAAATTCTCCAAGCCAGGCTTCAGCAATACGTGAACTGTGAACTCCCTGATGTTTAAGCTGGTTTTAGAAAAGGCAGAGGAACCAGAAATCAAATTGGCAACATCTGCTGGATCATGGAAAAAGCAAGAGAGTTCCAGAAAAATATCTATTTCTGCTTTATTGACTATGCCAAATAGTCAATAGTGTGTGGATCACAATAAACTATGGAAAATTCTGAAAGAGATGGGAATACCAGACCACCTGACCCACCTCTTGAGAAATCTGTATGCAGGTCAGGAAGCAAAAGTTCGAACTGGACATGGAACAACAGACTGGTTCCAAATAGGAAAAGGAGTATGTCAAGGCTGTATATTGTCACCCTGCTTATTTAACTTATATGCAGAGTAAGCTGTGGACAGAGGAGCCTGGCCAGCTAGGGTCCATAGGGTCACAAAGAGTCACACAAAACTGGTGAACACTTTCATGTTCATAGTTTGCTTTAATCATCTTTAGCTTGGGGTACCTGAAAGGATTCTTGCCTGAATGGATCCTACCTCTGCCATCATACACAGGGAAATCTGTACATTCTGAATAAAACCAAACCAATATCCTTTGGGATTGGAATAGGTAATCTCAGCAGACCAGCAGTTTGAACTATAAACCTTAGTTGCCCCTCTTCATGTGGTATTGGATTCGATTTTATTAAGGGAGCAGCAAGTATCCTTTCAAAGCCCAGGTTTATCTGGACACTGGTGTGTGCATGTGTGTGTGCATGCACAAAGGAAGAATTTAGGGGAGAGGAAAATCATTGGTGTCCTGTAATTTGTCATTTTTCACACTGACATTGAAATATGTGGTTTGGGATTGGAATAGGTGATCTCAGCAGACCAGCTGTTTGAACTATAAACCCTGGTTGCCTGTTTTCATGCAGTATCAGCTTTGATTTTATTAAGGTAGCTGCAAGTATCCTTTCAAAGCCCAGGAATATCTGGACACTGGTGTGTATGTATGTGTGTGTGCAGTTGTGTGCATATGTGTGTGTGCACAGAAAGAATTTAGGGAGGGCGAGGGAACTCACTGGCATCCTGTAATCTCTCACTCTTCACACTGACATTGAAATGTGTATTTTGCCACATAGTATTTTGTAACAAATGTGTATAATGTCATGTAGTCTCATTTCATAACTCTGAAACGTATCAGGTATATTGGATATATAATAACTGTGGTTCCAAAGAATTTAATTGCAATAAATAACCTGCAGTAAATTGATTATATATAATATTTTTCCACCAGATGAAAATCTGAGATTGAATCGTAGCCATTAAACACTGCACTTGCTTTATATTAATAAACATATAATACTTCAGGTATATGAAATAGAGTTCTATAAGAGAAAAATACACATTTCAAATGACTCACTGGTAAAACCACATAACAATTTCACAAAATAGCCTTAGCTTTGGAGGATACTAATGTACAAATATACTTATTAGTCTGTATAACAGTCTTATTTGGACAAGTGCTATTATCCAAATAAAAATGTGATTTTTAATCAATAGTAATTAAAAAAAATACCAAAATGTCCGGTCAAAAAATGAGCCATTCATTGTCATAAGCCATCCACACACTAAAAATAGTAAAATAAATATGAATGCTTTATTTGACTTACTGAGAAATTTCTCCCCCCATCTCTATCTTAGTGCATTTGAGCCACTGTAACAAAATACATAAGATTGGATGGTTTTATAAAGAACAGAAATTTCTTTCTCATAGTTCTGGAGGCATAAAGTCCAAGATGAAGGCCCTGACAGATTCAGCATCTGGTGAGGACCTGCTTCCTAATTTATGTGAGGTGTAATTTTGCTCTGATCTCACACGTAGGGAGAGCTAGGGAGCTGTGGGGTCTCTTATAAGAGTATGGCTTCCCAAGTAGTGCCAATGGTAGAGACCCTGCCTCCCAATGCAAGAGACTTAACAGATGTGAATTCGATCCCTGGGTTGGGAAGATCCCCTGGAGGAGGGTATGACAGCCCACTTCAGTATTCTTGCCTAGAGAATCCCTTGGACAGAGGAGCCTGGTGGGATGCAGTCCATGGGGTTGCAAAGAGTCAGACATGACTGATGCTCCTTAGCACACACAATGCCATGTATGAGGACAAGGGCATTCAGATATAGCACTATTCCACCTATTTATGAGGTCCCCCAGAACTGAGTTATTCCAGTAGTTATTATAAGAAAGATTATAAGAAAAGCAAAATAAGAGCTTAGAAATACTCTTCTGGAAACATGCATATGACATAAATGAAGAAACATCATTTGTTAATTATGACTGAGTGAATGTTTTTTACAAGAGTTTTTTACAAGTTTTTCAATATTTATAATGTGCTAGACACTATTTTTCTGTCTAGAAGATAGTACAGTCAGTTATGGTCTTCTCAAGAAGGTAAAATTGTCATTTCAGGAGAGGAACACAGATAATAAAAATTGTTAATTACCTAGCCAAGATATTTTCATACAGTAGTGAGGGCAATGAAAGAAACGTAACAATATAATCAGAGAGAGAAATGGGCAGAGGCCGGATGCTTAGACTCGCAACAGGGCTTCACTCAGGAGCTGATGGTGGTGCTGAGACTGAGATGTAGAGATCTCAGTAGTAAGTAGCTCAGGGCCTGATGAGGCATTTCAGGCATGTAGTAAATAGAACAATGGCAAAGTGTGCAATGTCACTAATATTCAAAGAAGAATAAATCAAAATTTTATGTGTAGATTTTATGTCTTTAATCAGGAACAAATAAGTAATAAAATATATTTAGCCTCATTAAGATTACGGTAAAATTAGTGGTCTCATTCACAGCAGAGGTCAAGAACAAAAACATCAGATTTCTTATGCATTAGCTCTTTTATGAGTACCTATATCGATAAATTCAGCTCAGTTCAGTTGCTCAGTTGTGTCCGACTCTCTGCGATCCCATGAATCGCAGCACGCCAGGCCTCCCTGTCCATCACTAGCTCCCAGAGTTCACTCAGACTCGTGTCCGAGTCAGTGATGCTATCCAACCATCTCATCCTCGGTCATCCCCTTCTCCTCCTGCCCCCAGTCCCTCCCAGCATCAGAGTCTTTTCCAGTGAGTCAACACTTCATATGAGGTGGCCAAAGTACTGGAGTTTCAGCTTTAGCATCATTCCTTCCAAAGAAATCCCAGGGTTGATCTCCTTCAGAATGGACTGGTTGGATCTCCTTGCAGTTCAAGGGACTCTCAAGAGTCATTTCCAACACCACAGTTCAAAAGCATCAACTCTTTGATGCTCAGCTTTCTTCACAGTTCAACTTTTACATCCATACATGACCACAGGAAAAACCATAGCTTTGACTAGACAAACCTTAGTCAGCAAAGTGATGTCTCTGCTTTTGAATATGCTATCTAGGTTGGTCATAACTTTTCTTCCAAGGAGTAAGAGTCTTTTAATTTCATGGCTGCAGTCACCACATGCAGTGATTTTGGAGCCTCAAAAAATAAAGTCTGACCCTCTTTTCACTGTTTCCCCATCTATTTCCCATGAGGTGATGGGACCAGATGCCATGATCTTCATTTTCTGAATGTTGAGCTTTAAGCCAAGTTTTTGAGTCTCCACTTTCACTTTCATCAAGAGGCTTTTTAGTTCCTCTTCACTTTCAGCCATAAGGGTGGTGTCATCTTCATATCTGAGGTTATTGATATTTCTCCTGACAATCTTGATTCCAGCTTGTGCTTCTTTCAGCCCAGCATTTCTCATGATGTACTTTGCATATAAGTTAAATAAGCAGGGTGACAATATACAGCCTTGACGTCCTCCTTTTCCTATTTGGAACCAGTCTGTTGTTCCATGTCCAGTTCTAACTGTTACTTCCTGACCTGCAAGTAAAGTAAAGGAAAATTTATTAACAGTTAGATGTTTAGTTTAGTATTATTTATATCTTTGGAAAATGAAAATAATTTAATCATTCAATTTTAGTGGGTTGTCAAGTAAATTTTGAAGAATCCAGTGTAATATGCACCACTGTAAATGGCCATTGTAGAAAGTGAAAGTGAAAGTGAAGTTGCTCAGTTCTCTCCGACTCTTTGCGACCCGGTGGACTGTAGCCTACCAGGCTCCTCCATCCATGAGATTCTCTAAGCAAGAATACTGGAGTGGGTTACCATTTCCTTCTCCAGGTGATCTTCTCGACCCAGGGATCGAACCCAAGTCTCCCACATTGAAGGCACATGCTTTAACCTCTGAGCCACGAGGGAAGCCCCAAATGGTCATTGTAAATATTATGTAAAAACAGTGAGCAAAAGTGGAAAAAGAGAAAATGAAATTGAAATGCAAATGACACATTATTCATGTTGTAAGCATATATTACAAGTAGGAATTTGTATCTCGGTTCATTTATTACTTGACTATCAAATTAAAATAGGCATCAAAAATTCTCTAGTTTTCTGTCCTAGAACCTGTTTTAGTTGATAATAAATCAATTTTCATGTGATAAGTGTTATCTTTCTACATCACTATATCAGTGTATTTAGCAGAATTTTGGTGCCTGTGATTTTCACATCCCTGTTTTATTACTGCGGTTATATTAGTTACATGGCAAAAAGGGCTTTGTAGATATAATTAAGATTATGAATCAGCAGACCTTAAAATAGGAAAATTATCCTGGACTCTCTAAGTGAATTCAGTATCCTTTAAAACACTTTAAAATCTACTGATTAAGTGCAGGAGAGGAATGTTGAGAGATTTGAAGCATGAGAGGATTCAATATACTGTTGCTGGAGGGGCACCAAGTTGAAGAATGGGGAAACTTTCAGAAGCTAGAACAACTCCTAGCTGACCAAGAGAGAGAAGGCCTGGTTCTTTTTCCAAAAATTGCACAGGATTGAATTCTTCCAAGAACTTGAATAAGTATGGAAACTTATTCTCCCCCAGAGCCTCCAAATACCATCCCAGGCTTACCCACGTTACGCTCCGAGTCCAAGTCTCCGAAGAGACTGAGAGAACAAGTCCACCACGGCAATGCAAAAGCAAGAAGGGAGTTTATTGCTAACTCGAGTTAGGGCACTCTGTCACATCCAACGCAGTGGAGTGAGGCAGAGAGCCCTGAGCCCAGAATTACAGGATTATTTATAGACTTAGAACAAAGACAGTGAGTTGGCAGGGGTGGGTTGGTTGCAAGGGGTTCTTGGCGTCTATTAATTGGCTAAATTTTGCGCATACAGGCTCGCTTAAGGGGCTTTTCGTGTTATCTGGGCTAGCTCTAAGCAGGCTACAGGGAGTATGCTGAGCGGCTGAGTCTCAAGGTCGGGGGATGATGATCTCAGCTCCTTCTGGGCAGTGACCCGGCTTTTCCTGTGACTGTAGCTCCGGCTACTTTAGTCCTTGAAGCTTGTCATGGCTTCTGTCAGGTCTCAACAACCCACACCTTGACTTGAGCCTTCTGAGGCCCTATATAGGGAACACGATTGAGGCACACTGGGCTTAGATTTCAGGCAGCGCATGGGTTTTGTTTGAAGCTGTTGGATTTGTGGTAATTTGCTCTGAGATTGATACTGTCTCCTTCAGTACCAAACAGATATGCTTTTTACCTGCTGGGTGGTCAGCTCTAGGCAGGAGCCTGTGTCTTGGTGTTTACATAACAGGCTATTCTATATGTACGCATATATCTCTATATGAGTTCTCTACTGTGTACTATCTACATTTCTGCAGCCTTAGTGTTCATTGTCGTCACTTCCCCCCAAATATTCTCTAACCAACCAAGCACTTGAAAATGTAACCATCTCTCTCTCCACAAAACACTATCCAGCATCTAGCACTAGCCAGCAGCAGCCTTTCTGTTCTTGATATCTGTCAAAATACAAATGTAGGGATAATTCCCCAATAAAATGGCAAAATTACAAAAGACATAAAATTTCATAAAGTTAGTGAGAGCGATATTGAGACTTTTCAAATAACAGCGTTACAGAATTAGACCATTTAATAGTGGAGGAAGAAAGAATTTAGCAAAGTTGATGGTAGATTATCAGATTCACTCTAAGTGATATTTTTTTCCTTGGTGCTAATGGTGAATTATGTGCAATTAACCACACTGGCTGTGGTGTGTCCGCTTCCCCTGAATTAAATTTTTAACTTGTACTGTATCCACTCATTATCTCACCTTCCTGGGAACAGAATTTTGTCCATCAAGCTTAGTCCCTTGAATGGATCACTACTGCTGTTTTAGCTCAGAAGTTTCTCCATCACTATGTTCTACCAGTTACTGTTGGGCTCCAGCTGCTAAACTGGATCTCCAAATAGCAGTGATCCACTGAATCCAGCATGATCTTGCCACCTCCTTTAAACACTGATGCAGACTCTTGTCTCTTCTTGTCAGACCAGCTTCTGTTCTGGGATAATTGCACACACAGATTCTGCTGTGAGCCTTGGGCAACAGAGTTTTCCTGAGTTTCAGCTTCCCTTCACTTTTCCCAACTATTCCTAAGTTATCATGTTCCCCGAATGTCTTACACAAAGTGAAGTTATTACCAGTGTGATTTTTTGAAAGTGTTTTCTTTTTTTATTTTCCCAAGCTTACATTCCCTTGTAGATAATTTTTATTTTGATATACTTAGAATGCTTTCCAAAGATACAAGGAATTCCTGTTGTGGTGAAGACTGAGTTGTGTCTTATCTGTTCTTCCCTTCTCTCTGTGAAATAGAGCTTACCCATCCTTAGTGTTAGGTGGTCACATGTCCACCCAGAAACGGATGGCTGGCCTCCCTTATAATTTGTATAATTTATATCCCTCCTAATATTTGACTAAAATCCAGACAATGTGAAATAAATGCCTGTTCATGTTGCAGAAAGTGTCCTTTAATGAGATCGGTCTCCCTTCTCTCTCCTTTCTTTCTCACTGAGTAAAATATGGACATGAAGAATGTACTTGAACCATGTCTTGGACCACGAGATAGAAATAACAGGACAGGAAGATCCTGGAGTTCCTTATGATTTTGAGGCTGTAAATCTAGCCCTGGATTTCCTAAATTTTCATGAGATAAATTTCCATTTTGTTTATCCTGAGTATTTTGGGTAATATACTCAACTGTTCATTTTCTTAAGGTCTAAATGACTTAAATTGAGTACTAAATAAGATATATTAACATCTGTATATTAAGAATAAAATACTTCCCAGAACCTTGCCATTTGAAGACCTCTATCTCCTAATAGTGCCAATATTGTATTAGTCAGATATTTATATTTCTTGGATTCCAGTTTTGTTTTTTTTTTTTGAAAAAAGAAGGGCTATTGTGCATTGTCTTATAACTGATTTAGAGCTTCTAAATGCTAATATCTTTTCAAATTACTCACTGGCTCCTTTCTTCCTTCCTTTGATGCTGCTGTTACTTTCTTATTTCCCTTCCTCGTCTTCCTTTTCTTCTCGCTTCTTCTCTGTGTATTGAAGAAAGTGTTTTTGTCCCTTTTAAGATAATCTCTTTAAAAAACAGAAAGAATAAACTGGTTTGTGGTAAATACCTGTACAACTGCTATCTTGGTATTCTCACACCCCCTTTTGAGGACCCCTTCTCTGCAATGGCAGAAATCCTGGCCACAGGCGGAAGAGCATATGAAGCCAGGCTATTTATAAGTGAAGGGTTGCTGTTATCCATTCACTCTTTATTCTGGAGGATTAAGTCCTGAGTAGCTAAATGGATGCTCCTTGTGGGTATTATTATTTTGTTTAGTAAACACTTTCATATGTCTTAGGAATACCAGATGAACTTTGAAGAAGGATCTTTGCTATCCGTATTTTTGAACACCTCAAAGAATAGTTTATTTGTTCTTTTCAGAAGAGCATATTGGCTGAGAGAAGTAGCCACTGAGTATGGGCCAGACTCTGCCCTCTTCTATTTTTCTCATCCTTCAACTGCCAAGGCCCAGGGGAGAGTTGTTCTACATGGTATACGGTGTGCTTGGGTTACGTTTAGCACATTGTCTGAGACACAGGAAAAGCCAAGAACAGCATGACTAGTCTTCTCTAGGGAACAGCATATTCCTTAGTGTATCCATGTGTGGGACCTTGTTCTAAAAACACTGATAAATGCAATGGACAGTGCTTTCAACAGTGATGTAGAAATCACAAAATGTTCTTCATTAGATGGCTATTTCCAACATCGACATTTGATTTAAAAATGAAAACATAACATTAAGTCATAATTGAAGAAAGGACTTCTAAACTAACTGTGAGATATAGACTTTCAACTTTCTGGCCATCCACCTTGATCTAGGGGGAGAATTTTTAGAAAACCTTGTAAAGATATTGACTGTATGTCCTACACCACCCACATTCTTTGGGTGAACCCACCCAAAGAATGGAACCCACCCATTCTGTGCTAGACCTACCAGGATAAGTTAAATCTCAGGTGAGATCCTGAAACACAAGAATTTTGTTTGGTTAGACTGCCAGAGCAAAGGCTGAAAGGCTATAATAAAAGAGGCAGTTGTTCAATAGGAATAAACATTTGCTTTCACAAAGAAAAGGTAAAGAAACTCAACTGTCTACTGGTCTGCCCCTACAATCAGACCTGGTTTCTAGTAGAGGGAGTGGAAGAAGTGATGTGAGACTATGACTCTGGTTAATCTCTTTTTTCCTCAAGTGTTTTACTCATTCTTTAATCCATTCATCCATTTTTGTTATTTCTTTCTTATTATGCTTAGTATAAGATCTACCCTTCTGACAAAATTTTAAGTGTGTCACACAGTATTGTTAGCTATATATATAGTGCTGCCTAGAAAATCTCTAGAACTTACTCATCTTGCATAACTAAAACTATATACCCATAGGATGTAGTCACATAGCTGCACACATAGTAACTCCCGCTTCCCTTCCCCTGGTCTGGAAGTCCCCATTCTACCCTCTGCTCTCTGCTGCTGCTGCTAAGTCACTTCAGTCGTGTCCGACTCTGTGCGACCCCATAAATGGCATCCCACCAGGCTCCCCCATCCCTGAGATTCTCCAGGCAAGAACACTGGAGTGGGTTGCCATTTCCTTCTCCAATGCATGAAAGGAAAAAGGGAAAGTGAAGTCGCTCAGCCATGTCCGACTCTTGGTGACCCCACGGACTGCAGCCCACCAGGCTCCTCCATCCATGGGATTTTCCAGGCAAGGATAGTGGAGTGGGCTGCCAGTGCCTTCTCTGCCTCTGTTCTATGAGAGTGACTGTTTTAGATACCTTATATAAATGTAATCTGTTTTATGTCTAGTTCATTTCACTTAGCATAATGTCCTCTAGGTCTATCCATGGTGCCACAGATAGCAGGATTTCCTTCTGTTTAAGGCTGCATAATATTCCATTATGTGTATACAGCTTGTTGTCTTCAGTAACTCATATGTTGATAAATGTTTAGGTTGTTTGCATATCTTGGCTATTATAAACATCAACATAGAAGTGCAGATATCTCTTTCAGATTCTGATTCCGGTTCTTCTGGTGACATATAGTTAATCTTTTACTCCTTAAATTCTACTATTATGTGACTCATCAGATAAAATTGCTCCCGAGTATCCTGTTTTCTTCTGCTTTTCTGTAGGTAGCAAGTTGGAGTGGGAAGAGACCACTGCGGTCCTTTTTCTCACTGTTCTTCAGTCTCACGTTTGCCGTGGCCTGAGGTGCCTCGCTCCGGTCATTTGAGTCTATCGCCTCATTCTCTAAGAGAGAAATGATACTATTTTGGGAACAGGGTTAACGATCTGCCTCAGAGTTCTCAAATGAGGAAGAAAGTATTGTATCTACACTTTCTTCAGGGGACTTGGCCGAATAAAGGTTTTTAGAGCTAAAAAGATTCTCAGTTCTGTACGACAAATTTCATCAAGAAATGGTTATCTGCAAGTGGGAATAGGCAGATACCAGACACAACTCAAAAGTTAGAAGGTTTTTCATGTGCCACTTTGAAAGGCACTTGATAGTTCTGGGGCTGAAGAGGAACCTCTCAGTTTGATTTCAGTCCTGACCGTGGTGGCAGGCATGGCCCTCCCAGAGAATGTCCTAAAAGTGTGTTTATTTAATTGATACCTATTTTCGCCAGAAAATGTAAGCTCCTTGAAATCAGGGATTCCGTCTGTCTTACACTGTTGCCCTCGTTGCCTAGCATTGTGCTGGCATATAGTAGGTGCTGAATTTTATTTTTATGAATGAGCTATTTTTATAGCAAATTGTAGGCGGTTCCTTGAAAACAGTGATTTATAATATAGTTTCAGACAGGAATGTCAGACTAAAGGACAACCACAGCATACAGGCTGTGGTATATTGTCATTAAAATATTTTTTTTTCACTCCAGTTTGCAGATAAATTAGATTTGTTTCCTTTCAGAAATGACCAGCCAGGAAAATCAAATTAGCAGTATTTAGAATACTGTTGGCTCGGTGGTAAAGAATCTGCCTGCTAATGCAGGAAATGTGGGTTCAGTCCCTGGGTCAGGAAGATCCCCCGGAGATGGAAAGGACAAGACACACAGTGTTCTTGCCAGGGGATGCTCCATGGACAGAGGAGCCTGGCAGGGGGATCACGAGAAGAGGCAGACACGACTCAGAGCCTAAATACAACAACAGAATAAGACACACTAGATGTATCTGGATGCATTTTAGCTTTCTGCATTAAACTCAATCAAACATCTGGTGAGATATATGACTGTAAAACATTCTTAGAATAACCAACAATCTTGTTTAATTATATTGTTGTTTACTTTAAGGCTATTATTCCTTTTCATATAAGGTTTTAGCTACTAGACACAGTTGTGCTAATCTTTTTCTTCGAGCTGCTAAAGAAAATAGAATAAGACAAAAACAAAGCAAAATCTGCCTTTACTGGCAGGTTTGTCTGAAAGAAACTCAAACTAATATAATCACCTACAACAGCATCTATGAAATAGCTACTCTCTGATTTTCAAACTCCCTTTGCTTAAAAATCTCTAATTATTTTTCCATTTCTCCCAGTTTGACTAAGTACTTTTGCACATAAACTAAAGAAATTCTGTGACTGTCAGCAATTAACACGGTCATTTTATCTGCTAAAAGTAAGAAAATGTCCCCCTTTTTAATCCTTTGTTTCTCTCATTCACATATCTTATAAATAAACATTCAAAGAATTCAAAATAAAACTATTTTAACAATAGCTACTGTAGTTTTTTCTTTAGTGCTATTAAATGGAAATTGCTATTGGAATATTGAGATAAGAATGCAACAAATGCTTCCTACTTTAGAGTGAGAGGCATTCGCTAAGAACTGAGCATTAAAAAGCACGAAACCCAGAATATCTCTAAAGCTGTGTCCTTTTACAATGAGTAGTGCTTTCTTTCCTTCATTGTACTTTTGTTTATTTAGTCTAAACTTAATAAGGCCTTGCTACTTCATGTGAAAGATGAAATTATCTAAGTACTTTTATTAGGCCAAATTCTCAGGACAAGCCTTCCAGCTGAGAAATGAGTGATGTATATTTCTTTTGTCTTTAATGCTGATGGCAAAACTAAAATGGAAACAATGGCATGAAAGGATTTCTTTCTTAAATCCATAGCAGAAATACAATATTTTATAACTTGTACTGATTTAATTAAATTGGTTTTGAGGGAAAAAGAGCAGTGTAAGAAATAAGTCAGAAGGGGAAAAAACAAACAAACAAAAAACAAAAAATAACTACTACTGTATCTGACTTTGGATGCTTCCTAGGAACCTACAGTCCTTTGTGGTTGTTTCTGGAGGAGTCACTAACAAGCTTATCAGAATATCAGGCTTTGGCACAATGACAGGGCCTTGTCACAGGTTCCTGACTGGTGTGTGATCTTGGCCCTTATTCCCAAGCGTCTGGGAAACTCGGCTGCCATTGAAAGGTGCAAAAGGAAATTTGCCTGGCAAGTTAGAGATATTTTAAGGTCTCAGCAAAATCATCTAAATTCTGTTGTTTAGCTTAGAGTAATTTATAGGGTTTATTTATTCAATGCCTTCATTCATTGCTTTTACATGCTAATAGCTATCCACCCACAGTTCCTCTGAATTGCATCTTAACAAGATTATGCTCCTTTTTCTAATTTATTGAACTAGCATGGAATATATTTATATAGAAATAAGCTGCTTAAATACTTCCTTGATGAAAAACATAGCTGTTGTAATTTTATTATGAATTTTAATCAGGGAAAATAATGACCTTTGAAATTTTCTTCTACCTCATTTGTGTGTGTGTGTGTGTGTCTATGTGATTAGAAATCTTTGTGATTTAATTAAGCTTAATATAGAAAACATGTGAGTGGAAGTAAAAGTTTGTTTTGAAAGAAAAATCTGAAGGAAACAGTTAATAAATTAATATGACTAACAGAAGACCTGTTCTCTCTGAATATTAATTCTTCCAGTACAGTGCATCTATTTCACAATAAAATACATTCTGGTTTGCTTTTGGTTTAGGGGAAAAAAAAAAACCTTCTGGGGAAAAAAAAAACCCTCTGAAGTGAATCCAAGAATGCCCTGTGCTTAGTTTCTTTACTGCAAAGTTCCGAGCCTTTTGAAGATCCATTGTAATTGTTGCCAGCTTAAGGAGCACCTCTTCATACAGTACCCCAAAATCAACTCATGGAGATGGTTCTCTGATAAGAGGAACTACAATTTTAACTTCAGGGTGTTTGAAGATTATAAAAACCTGTGTGCTGGAAGGAAGGTTTCAATAAAACAGTGGGCTTCAACCTTTAAAGTCTAAGCGTGTAGGGGAGGTAAAAATTTCACTTGGTTCTATTACGATCCCTGGCTGGGTCTGAAAACAGTTAACAAAAACAGACTAAGCATACAGATTTACTTAACAGAAGTTTTTAAGACACAGGAGCCTGCATAAGTAAATAAAGGCTAAAGAAATGGTTAAATTTCAGTGTTTTCATGCTAGGTGTGATGAGCTGTAGATAATTGAAAGACATGTGATAAAGCAAAGAGTATGAGGTAAGTCTAGTAAACTGGGGGAAGCTTGGCGTTTAACCAGATTCTTTTTTGTGTGTCCTTTGTGCCTTGGAGATAACAGTGTTCTTTCCCTGGATATAGGGAGGGGATCTTTCGCATGCGGCCCTTATGAACTGCTTCAAGGAAAGGGCAAGAGTCTTTCCCGCACCTACTGTTTTGTCAAACTTTTTCAGCTTGAAAGAGTCAAAATGTCAAGGTACTGTATTTTGGGTTGGTGTGTCCTGAATTCTATCAGAAGTATCTACTTACAGATATTGTTAAATGTGTATTTTCGATCACCAACCTCCAAAATGGGATCCAGTAAATGTGGGTGAGGGTTTGGTAATGTTCTGATGAGTAGCCCCAAGTGGCATGCTGGCTGCGCCAGGAACCACACTGAGAATGTGGAGATTGCTAATGAAATTACATTGAAATTAGTCCTTTCAACATCAAGATGATAAACCAATTAAAGTCATATCTAATTTACAAAAGAAATTTACAATGTAATATGTCCGGTTGTGATTTTCCCCACTTACTGCTGACAGAGACCCACAATTCAAGGTTAAAAGAGAAGGAAGATTGGGAACATAGATGGGGTTAACAGGTGCTTCTTAAAAAAAATAAATCTAGTACCGAGAAGTTCCTTTGCCATAACCGGTACTCATAAGTTAAAATAATTCTGTCTTGTTCCTATTGTTTGTCTATGAAAATAGTTGATATTAGAGGGGTGATGTCTGAAAATTATAATTAACTGAACAAATTAATTGATTGCAAACATTTTCCAATTCTCACTACTTCATCATACAATTATTTAACGATGACTTTTCCTTTCCACTGTTTTCTCTCTCAGTGGTTTTCAATGCCTGCTAGGCATACCACAATCAAAGGTAGAACTACAAGTCTTATTGCAAAAAGAATCACTGAACCTGAGAAGGAAAGGGAGACAGAGAGCACAGTTCAGCGGTGCTCCCTGGTTGAACGTAAGGTCTGATTTGTAGAACGCCAGGGGCTTCGCAGTAAAGAATCAGTCTGCAATGCAGGAGACCCGGGGTTAGATCCCTGGGTCGGGAAGATCTTCTGGAGGAGGGCATGGCAACCCACTCCAGTATTCTTGCCTGGAGAATCCCATGGACAGAGGAGCCTGGCGGGCTACAGTTCATGAGGTTGCAAAGAGCCACACATGACTAAACCGACTTAGCACACATGTATGCACACAACTGTCTCCAGCTTCTCTGGAGAGCAGAGCCTGGACCAAATGTCTATGTGATACTGATTTATTGGGGAGTGCAAGTCCAGGGAAGCAGGATGTGAGGAAGGGTGAAGGAGGGAATGTGTCAGCCAAATAGCCACCTATTCGCACCAAGCCAGACTGATTCCCTGACTTTGAAGAACCATAGTTTGACAGAAACATGAATGAGTGTTTCTCAAAGCAGTATGCCCAGGGGTAGGAAAAGAGATAAGAAAATTTCTGCTGGTTCCTCCCTCCAGTTGGTCAAAGTTTTGCTCCATGGGTGTCAATTCCCTTGTTTTTTCCAGATTGCACACTTCAACAGTAACAGGAAAGTCAGAGTCCTGGTTACAGGCAGGAGGCTCGCAACTTTGTGTCCTGTCAGGGTGTTAGCTGAGTGGAGCTCACCAGAGTTTCTTACCCTGGCAATGCCAACAGTAAACAAGTGTAAAGGGCCTTAGAGATGACAAAGAAAAGAGCTTAGGGGACAAGAGAGGAAAGAGGACCTTAGGGGACACAATGAATTTGATCCAAGACTTCTCTGTAGTTAAGACAGGACCACAAATAGAACTTACTTATGTGAGAGTCTATTTTTTTCTTAAAAAAAATTCTGATTGCAATTTTTTAAAATCCATGGTAAGAAATAAAACAGATAGCAGATGATCTATGTATTGATATGTCTTCAGAAGAAGAAGACAACTTATGTAATGGGAGAAAATATTTGCAAACATAGTGATGAACAAGGGGTTAATACACAAAATATATAAACAGCTCAAACAACTCAGTATGAAAAAAAAAAACCCACTAACAGCATCCTCAAAAAGTGGGCAGAAGACCCAACTAGGCAGTTTTCCACAAAGAAGATATATAAATGGCCAACAGGAAGATGAAAAGAAGCTCAACATCACTTTAGATAAATGAAAAAAACACAGTGAGTTATCACCTCACACCAGTCAGAATGGCTATCATCAAAAAGTCTACAATCAGTAACCTATGATGGAAAAGAATCTGAAAATGTGTGTGCAATCACTGTGTTCCAACCTAAGAGAGCATACTCAGTCACATTATTCTCATGTTAAAATATCATTATCTGTAATTTTTATTAAGAACAGGAACACTGTTTGTATCATTAATAACTATAGTAAAACAAAAATTTAAAAAGTCTATAAATTGTAAGTGCTGGAGAGGATGTGAAGAAAAGGAAACCCTTGTACACTGTTGGTGGGAGTGCAAATTGGGGCAGGCACTGTGAAAAATAGTGTGAAACTTCCTTAAAAGTCTAAAATAGAACTACCATACTATCCAGCAATTCTACTCCTGGGTGTCTGTGAGTGTATGTATGTGTGTGTATGTGCATAAGCATATATGAAAAAAATATATATATGAAAATAACTAAAACACTAATTGGGAAAGATATATGCATCTCAATGTTCATAGTAGCATTATTTACAATAGCCAATCCATGAAACTCATGTGACCATCA